>CAIGRT010061263.1:0-18384 GCA_903798405.1 Fraxinus platypoda | reverse complement strand
AAAATGTCCGTTGCTAAAATTTCGTTTCTGTTGCCTCCTTTTCTAGTAGTGTTTGGGCTCCATTTTTCAAAAAATGCTCATTTTTAAAACTCAGTTTCAACTACATATTCTTTCTTAAAATAATATTACACGACATTCTCCAAAATTCAATATTCCAAAATAGATTTTCCCATAAAATCTAATTTTAATGGAGCCCAAACAGAGGCAAAGCCCCCTTTTGGTCCCAATTTTTAAAATTCATTTTTTTACAAATGTATTTTCAACCACAGATGTCATGAGTTAAGTGACTTTTATCAACTTTTCAATCATACATTTAATTAACTTTTATATAAAAAAAATATACTAAAAATCTGATTTTAGCCAAACTAAACAAGGACTAAATAGTCATCAATACAATCTCATAATTTTACAACATTTATTTTCTCACTCTAAAATTATTTATGATGAAAATTTCTTTATAAACTTTATTTATTTTTCAAAAAAGTCTTTTACTTATGTCTTAGAAAGTGAGGGTTCATTTGGTTTGTATTTCAATTTTGAGTTTTGTGTTCATTTTATATTTCCGATTTTGAGGGTTTATTTTAAAATTGCTAAAAACAATTTTATTTTATCATTCTGAAAAACTATTTCTCAAAATAGAAAACTAGAAAACTCGTTTGATTTGAAATTTTGAGAAATTATTTTATAACATTTTATGGCATGAACTTTGATTATTTAATAAAATAAAACATTTTTTATTAATATATTATCAGGTAATGTATAAATTTTAAAGTTGGTAAATGTTGAAGAAATCGGATCAAACGATTTTATTAATGAAACAACTATAATCAAAGATCAAATGTAAATATAATAAACAAATCCTCTTCTGTAACTATGAGTTTCACCTCTTAGATTCACTAGTCTAGATCTTTCAACTAGAACAAGAGAAGAAATAGTTATTTGGGAGGGAGTTTTTGAATTGCATGCCTTCTTATTCCAATAAAGGGGTATTTTTTTTAGGAAATGACAGGTGTTACCCTCTTATTAGTTATTTTGTAATAGATTCAGTTATGGTTCAAGCTTTATTTACTTGCCCATGTTTTTCCCATGTGATAGCCTATAACTAGCATGTATAAAGTAAATGATCTGTGACTCTTAGGCGAGCCCTTTGCTTCTTTGTTCGGTTCGCGTGTTGTTTTCTATATCGCCCAAAGGTAAATCTTGCGAGGTGTATTTCTTAGTTCAACAAATAGTCCCATAGTTCGATTTTAAAATTTATATTAGATCTAGGACTTTTTGACCATAAGGAGTGATTGACGAAGCCATTAAGGAAGTTTTACTATATTTTCATCATTCATGTTCATTAGTTGAAGCATATGGAACATGCTGATAGCTGTTACCATTTTACCATTTTACAGCTATTATCATTTTACCATTTTTAGTGGCCCATAACTCTTTTGGGCGCACTTGGGTTGCGCATGACTTGGTTGTTTCGACTGGTCTTCCTTATTTTGTGGCCTCACTTTTCTATCTTTGTGCTTACTATTTTTTCTGCTCTTGCTCATACTTTTTTCTCAATGTCTTCTCAAACTGACTGTCAAAGTGCATATGGTGATTCCGATTCAAGGAGTTCTAATTTCGAATGTGGTACTTCTGACAACTCTTCTTCCTTTGTGGAAATTTTATACTTTGATGTACTTCCCTATAGAGCTGTGACCCGACCTATTAGTTTTTACACCTCTCTCTTGCTCCTAGGAGACTCCATGGATGTCAAGCCTGTTTTTTGTCAGGATTGGCCTTAATTCCTTTGCACGTGATCATGAAGTCCAAGAACTTACCTGAGGCTACCTCAAAAGTGCACTTTATTGGATTTAATTTCATGTTATATTCCTGAAGAGTAGAGAATACTTTCTCAAGATCAACGATATGTTGGTTCGTCTGCTCTTGACTATAATGTCATCGACATAAGTCTCAATATTCTTTCCAATCATCTTAGAAAATATTTTGTTGATAAGCCTTTGATAGATTGCCCTCTACATTCTTCAACCCAAACGGCATGACCCTGTAACAATATATGGCCGCGTCAGCCACGAAAGATGTTTTTTCTTGATCTTCCTCAGCCATGAGGATTTGGTGATATCCAGAAAATGCATCGAGGAAGCTGTACAATTTATGACTTGATGTGCTATCCATGAATTTGTCGATCCGAGGTAGGGGATAGCTATCTTTCGGACATGCTATGTTAAGATCTATAAAATCAATACACGCTCTCCATTTGCCATTGGCCTTCTTAACGAGGACAATGTTGGCGAACCAGTCAGGGTATTGAACTTCCTGAATAAACCGAGCGTTAACTAATTTACCAATCTCCTACCGTATGACTTCGCGGCGCTCTAGTGCAAATTATCTCTTCCTTTGCTTGATTGGCTTAGCTTCTGAGCTAATATTAGGTTTGTGGACCACTACCTTGGGGTCTATCCCAGGCATATCTTCAGCATTCCAGGCGAACACATCAATATTGCAGGACATGCAGTTTATAAGTTCAGCCATGAGGTGACATAAAGATCTCGACCAATAATTACTTTTTTACTATGCTCAAGCTTGACCTCTACCATTCCTCCATGAGAGTGAGTCTTCCTCTATGGTCTAGCTCGGGTTCGAATGATGAGATTTACATGACGTTGGTACTTATTCCCTGAACACTAATAATATAACACTGTCTAGCAGCTGACTGGTCTTCACACACCACCCCCACACCATTACTTATAGAGAACTTCATAGCAAGGTGGAAGATGGAAACAATAGCTTTGATCTTGTTAAGCAAGGACTTTCCCAGAATGGCGTTGTAAGCCATCGAAGCACGAACTACCTGGAATGTTGTAATTTTCACCACTTGCTTATGATTCGATCTCAAGGTAAGGTGAAAATTGACGACTCCCTCCGAAATGAACTGTCTCCAAATCCGTGAAATGAGGTTTTAACTGCTTTGAGCTGTTCAGACGAAATCCCCATTCTAGTGTATGCCTCATGATAAAGTATGTTGACTGCGCTTCCATTGTCAATCAGAATCCTCTTTACCTTAAAATTAGCTATGATGGCTGATATGACCAAGGTATCATTGTAAGGATGTAATAAGCCATTCAAGTCTTGTGACCCAAATGTGATGTCTTCCAAGTTATCATGAATCATTCCTTGGGCGCTTTTCATAACTGATGTATGAGCTTATAAATCTCTTTTTTATTAGTGTCTCAATCTCTCGCTGTAGGGCTTTGCAGTTCTCCGTTGTATGCCCATGATCCCAAGGATACTCACAATACTTGCTCTTATCCCGAGTATTAGGTGGGGACTGCATCCTTGAAGGCCATTTAAGCTCTTTCATATCCTTGAACTCTATCAGAATGTTAACCTAGAAGTGTTCAGGTGAAAGACGTCGGCTGTATTTCTTGGTTTTGCTTATTTTTGGGAAGGACGGGGATTGAAATCATGTTATCTTTTGTGTTCGGGTTTCTCTGAGGTAGGATGAAGAGTTCTCCTTGGGTTCAATGTCTCTTCCATATTAATATATTTTTCGGCTCGAATAAGGAGCTTGGTCACCGACTTTGGCTGGGTTTTTGACAGTGACATTTTGAAGGCCTCGTATCTTATCGCATATGTGAGGGGCGGAGATTACTGCTGTGATATAGAGGTCGGGTATCTGAATTCTTTCCTTATTGAACCTCGTCATGAAGTTACGCAGGGATTCGTTCGGTCATTGACGGAGCTACATGAGGGAAGTGACTGTTTTCTTGATACGTTTGCTACTTGCAAAAAAGACGAAAAACTTGTCGCCAAATCAGATAATGAAGCAAGCATTGCACATCATCAGATCTGGTGCCACTTATAGATTCATGACGTCGTTATATACGTTGAGATGAATGATCGGGTCTGTAGTTCCGTCATACTCCTTTGTGCGGGGATACTTGAATCTGTCTGGTAAGGGGGTATGACAATATCTCTGGAGTGAACGGGGTGTTAGGAGTGAAACCTTGTATTCCAAAGCATACCAATTACAATTTCGTCTTGTATGATCCTGGCGAGTTCAGTGGAGTCCATAGTAACTGATCTCGATTCCGAGGTTGTTCGAGGTATACCTGTAGTTCCAGCATCACTGGTGCCCAGAACGGTACGAGGAGCTCGAGCTCGAGCTTGAGCTTAAGCATCCGCCATAAAATCGCCCTGTGGTGCTTGTACTAGATGCAGATTTCTTTAACTCAGCAACTAAGTCAACGTAGCAATTTGTCGGCGGAGCTGCTCAAAAGCTCCGATAGTAACAACTACTGGTTGGGACATTGGTATTCGTATTTCTGATGATTCTCTTGAGGGGCTGGAGGGTCTTCAGCAGGAGGATGATTTGGAACGGATGAGCTTGCTGGAGGAAGACCTAAACCAGTATTTACCATGGCTTTTGATAGCGTTTCCCACAGATGGCGCCAAATGATGCTACCAAAAATCGTACTTATTGATTTCCGAGTTTGAGGATTGAGAATGAGCACGAACAGAATCTTTCGGTATCTGAAATAAAGGTGTCGATGTGTTTTCTCGTTGCTCATCTGATGTTTAAGTTACATATAGAATTTATGTGAAAATATATACGCTGAAAATTATGTGTAAGCGTACTTTGATAATGAATTGGGGTGTTGTATTTATAGAGGTATCGCATCTTCAACTATCCCCTTGACCCAATCGCAGCCACAGTTTGCCCAACTTCGGCCGCACATTGTAAATATTTTATTTCAATTGTAAAATAGTTAGAAATTAGAAAATTNCTTTGATAATGAATTGGGGTGTTGTATTTATAGAGGTATCGCATCTTCAACTATCCCCTTGACCCAATCGCAGCCACAGTTTGCCCAACTTCGGCCGCACATTGTAAATATTTTATTTCAATTGTAAAATAGATGTGATATTGGAAAAGTTTAGTATGATTTCTCGAAATTTAAACGTCTACTCTTATCCTTAGGTTTTTGTTCAGAATGTTATTATAGGGGGTATTAGTCTTTCAAACAATCTTTCAAGCTTTCTAGTGTTCACCCCCTGCACTAGCCATTGTAATTTCCTGCTTTCATCAATTGTAATTTCTAGCTTTTAAGCAATCAATGATCAATTTACATTCAATGCATTTCAATTTCATATTGCAAGCTTTTCTATAAATTGTAATCAAATTTTCTTTCATCCCGAAACGACCGAGAGAAGGTGGAAGGTAGTCTAGCGGAGCAGATTACTGCCGCATGATGTCCCTTTCTGTGTCAAGAAGAAATGCACCCCTTGAAAGTTGGTATCACATTTCTGGTAGGATTAAGTTACTCAAATCCCTAAGATTCCTACCATGTTTAAAAATTGCAACTTAATGGGCATTGTTCCATTAATGTGTTTGAATAAAGATAGAATTCATGTGATAGAGTCCTATCTGCGTGGAATAGAAACAACATAACTTAACATCCTTAAAATTGGATAAGCTCTATCTTATAGGAGAGTCCTAATGGATATGGGGTTGTAGGTGTGAAATTGAGACATATCCTCAAAGAGATCTCTAGCTAATGGGAAATGTTATTTTCCGAGGAGATATCTCGACGAGGTCTATGTGGTGGGGGTGTGGTTATGTACCCGAGGAGGAACAGTCCCGAGGTACCATGATCGAGGAGTTCGTGAGGTTTTTGGTGGAATGGGCAATATTACTCCTCGGGGATGGAGTGCTCGGGTCATGTATAATTTTGGGATCATCAATTATAATAAGCAAAGACTAAGAACTATAAGTGCAATTAAAATGTTGTGTAAAACATAAAAACTGTGGTACCAATTTAATTACCCATTCTTTTTTTCTCATATTCATTTTCAATCACATTTCTACTTTTTAACTACACATATTTCATAAATTTGCTATTCTAAAACTCATTCTACACAAAAAAATGCCAGTCAACCTGAGGCTAAATATTACTAGGGGTGGGTAAAAAAAATTCGAAAAACTAATCAAACCGACCGAACCAAACCGAGTCGAGTTGGATTGGTTTCGGTTTAAACAACTAACCCGTCAATTAACTGATCCAACCCCCTAATACATTTTTTAATTTTAAAATTTATCTTTTTTAAACTTAAAAAATAAAATAATAAAAATACTAATATAATTCTTTTTCAAATAATTTATTTACCGTCTACAGTTCTTCTACCAAAACTTCAAATTTCGAATAAAAAAAGAAAGTAAGGAGAAGAAGTGTTTGCTGTAAATTCTAAATTTAAATTGTATCATTGCTTTTCATTTTTGGTGTACTTATTTGTTGGTAACTATCATGTATATACGATAATTTTGAAAAAATCAATCAATTATCATTTATATTATAAATATTATTGATATGCATTAAGCAAGCAAAAAAATATATATTTATAGAAAGATAAATTTTTTAACCCAAAATAGTTAAGACAAATCTTTTTTTTCGATTTCAACGTCTGAATTGAATTGATTTGGGTTGGAAGCTTGCCGACGCCTAAATATTACGTTTAAAATAAGAAACTAATTTGAACGTGCTGACTTTGGCTCCATTACCAACTCCTTCCTTTCCCGACTCTTCGTCAAATGAGTGGTGACAACTCGCCCATTCCTCAACCAGAAAAATACAGAAAGAAAACACTATACGATCTTTACTTTCTCCAGTTATTACAATTTCTCGTTCAAATTCCTAAATGTCTTCCACCCTGTGTAATCTCCATCCCCCCTTCACATTTCCAATTCAGCAAACAAAAATCCGATTAAAGTCTCATTATAGAATTCTGCTTTTTCCTCACAAAAACTCCCAACTGCAATTTTTCAATTCGAATAGAATATTTCGTCACCCTTCTTCAATACAATCGGTTTCAGTTAATGGGTACCCTGTAAATGAAGAGGAAGAGGGTTCCTTGAAAGGATACGAGGAAGGAGGGTTGAAGAAATGGGTTGAGTTTGTACGGGATATATTGCCTGGTGGGGAGTGGTGGAGGCTGTCGAATGAGGGCGTTGATGGTGTGATGGTGGCGAAACCTGTGACTGTTTTGAGAGCGCTGAAAAAGATGTGGGAATTGATAGCTCAAGATCGATGGGTTATCTTTACTGCATTTGCTGCCCTCATTCTCACTGCTGTAAGTTTAATCCTGTACTTTTTAGCCCTTTCAATTGCTTTCTTCTTCTCATGTGTAAAGAAATGTGATTTAATTCCATCTGGCGTCAGCTAAAGATTAAGACTTTATGATAGAATGATTATATCAATTACTTTAATCATCTGATGTGAAGCTTATTTTTTTGTTCTGATTTTGATGTATTTGAGCTTGCTGTGTTTCGCCGTGCTGCTCATTAAAATGAGTCGAGTTAGGCTTATTTCGCACTTTCTTTAGATTAACTCTCTTGGCTATCTTTTATGCCTTTAGTGCTGAATTTTTTTCTTATGGCTCAGCTTTCTGAAATCTCCATTCCACACTATCTTACTGCATCAATTTTTGCTGCACAAAGTAGTAAGATTGCAGTTTTCCACCAGAATGTGCGCCTTTTGGTTCTGCTGTGTATCACTGCGGGAATATGCAGGTTAAAATCTTGTATGGTCAAAGTTCCCTTCCTATTTTAATATGCCCACTAGGGAAGGCCAGCTTATAGTCTCATTACATGGATGTTTTGCACACCTAGATTTATATCTATTTATATTTTAATTTAATTTTCAATTTTGCAACATAACCTCGTCAAGTCAATGAACTGCTATCCTTTTTCCATTGAAATTCACAGTGGCGTACGAGGTGGATTGTTTGGAATTGCAAATATGATCCTGGTGAGTGCATGGACATACTAACTCTTCTTATAATTTGCCTTTGTACAAGCAAAGAGCCTGTATTTGGAGTTTCACAGGGGTTGGTAAAAAGCGAATTTTACTTCTCCAAATGAAAAAAATTGAGAAAATAGTCAAGGTATCTGTTCGATTCAACTTATTCCAACGTTTTATTACTTATTGAGGGGTTGCTCAATTGGTCATGCCTTGGGTTTGCTCCCCAATGGTCACCAGTTCGAGTCCCCTCAGGACCACTGAGATGAGCACCTGGCCGTAAACTTCAGGGCCCCGTGGAATTAGTTGAGATGCGCGCAAGCTGGTCCGGACATCCATGGTTATCAAAAAAAAAAAAAAAAAGTTCTTTGTTCCAAACATTTTTTGATAAATCACTTGAATGGATAAATATAGAGTCCATCAATTGGTAATTTCCTCATATAAGTATTACATAAGTTACTAAAACAACCTGCGGTGCCTGGAAAATTGTTAATTACTAACCTCTTGATTGCTGTGAAGCGAGTAGGTTCATTTATCCTATGTTGTGAGGGGTTGCTCAATTGGTCATGCCTTGGGTTTGCTCCCCAATGGTCACCAGTTCGAGTCCCCTCAGGACCACTGAGATGAGCACCTGGCCGTAAACTTCAGGGCCCCGTGGAATTAGTCGAGATGCGCGCAAGCTGGTCCGGACATCCATGGTTATCAAAAAAAAAAAAAAAAGTTCTTTGTTCCAAACATTTCTTGATAAATCACTTGAATGGATAAATATAGAGTCCATCAATTGGTAATTTCCTCATATAAGTATTACATAAGTTACTAAAACAAGCTGCGGTGCCTGGAAAATTGTTAATTACTAACCTCTTGATTGCTGTGAAGTGAGTAGGTTCATTTATCCTATGTTGGCATTGTTAATTATTGTCACATCTTTGACAAGATAAATTTTCTGGCTCCCAACTGACAGAATGCAAAAGAAAATATTGCTGATATAGTTTCTCTTTTTGGGTTCTATTAAGTTTTGATGTTGATAGTTAACCCAAATTTCTATTTTAATGTTCAGGTCAAGCGAATGAGGGAACAATTATACTCAACACTTCTTCTTCAGGTTCCTGAAACAATATGCTATAAAATATTGCGGACTCGACATGGTTTCTGCTATCAGTCTTCATAACACAAAGCATGATTTATTTTTCACTGTGAATAATTATTTTTAGCTACTTGCTTTGTAGGATATATCTTTTTTCGACTCTGAAACAGTTGGTGGTTTGACTAGTAGGCTTGGGTCAGACTGTCAACAAGTGTCGCGTGTGATAGGAAATGACTTAAACATGATATTTCGTAATGTTCTTCAGGTTGGTTGTCTAAGTAAATTTCAAGCATGTTCTCCAGTTCTCTTCGAGTTTAGAATCTTATTACTGTCTCCTATAGGGAACGGGTGCTTTGGTGTACTTGTTGATTTTGTCACGTCCACTTGGACTGTGTATATTGGCCACTTGTGTCACTCTCTCAACCATCATGGTTATATATGGCCGGTACGATTCTTCATGTTCCTATTTGATATACAGATAAGATTGTACTCTCCGAACTTCAGTTTGCCTTATTTGAAGTGATGGAAAATCAGTGAACTTGTAGATTACAGTCACTTGGAGAACTTGATTTTTAGAATAATCCCTGTTTACATGGAGATTTTATCATTTATGTGTGGATTCAATTTTATGAGATTAGGGTGTCGTAGCATGAGATAATAAATGAAATTGAAGATGATGCTAGGAACTAGATTAGACTAGCTTCTTCATTTCCATTGTCAGTTGGATAGTAAGCCGTCCACCCGTAACCCCTATAATGCATACATATCATAACAAAACTGTAATTATGTGCCATATGATCTGATTTCTCTTTATTTTCTGTTAATTATATGCACTTCTTATCTTATATAGGTATCAAAAGCAATCTGCTAAATTGATTCAAGAAATCACTGCTTCTGCTAATGAAGTAAAACCGAAAACTATATTTTTGAGTATTTCAGATACACCTCATTTCCTATTTTTTCCTATTATCACTTTTCCTTTCTTATTCTGTAGGTTGCACAGGAGACATTCTCTTTGATGAGAACTGTACGAGTTTATGGAACAGAGCAACAAGAACTTGGAAGGTAAGAATTCATTCCACAATTCTGCATTTTTATTTTCCAATCCTATATTTGATATTACTATCAGCTGAAGTTACAATTATCTCAAAATACATGTAACCTGTTCTTTTGGTGGTAGATATCGAGAATGGTTGGAGAAATTAGCTGGCATAAGCTTAAAACAAAGTGCTGCATATGGAGTTTGGAACTTCAGCTTCAACACACTCTATCACTCAACACAGGTAAAGTTATTTCACTAGTTTAGTCATTGCTTGTTTCTTTTTTTTCTCATCACTTCCCGGCTCACCTAAACATCTGATACATTGTTGGATATTATGTAACCTACTCGAAAGGTCACCTTCTAATTCGTTTGAGTAGGAAGCATAAGAAGGTGAAGAGTGAGAGAACAAGGGAATTCCCACCATAGATATTTACTCTCTTGCAACTTCATTCTATATATATGATAATATCATTCACGTAGAACATCTGAAGCGGATTCTTTATTTGACTATCTAAAATTTAACATTGACTTCAGCGCTCGTGTAAAATTCTATAGGTTATTGCCGTGCTGATGGGAGGAATGTCTATTCTGGCTGGCCATATAACTGCAGAGCAACTTACAAAGTTCATTTTATACAGTGAATGGCTAATCTATTCAACCTGGTGGGTTGGTGATAATTTGTCATCATTGATGCAGTCTGTTGGAGCCAGTGAAAAAGTTTTTCAGTTGATGGATCTTTCACCTAGCAATCAGTTTACCGCAAAAGGCATGCTTGCTTCTCAAATTTCTCACACGAATCTTATTTATATGTGCTTAGGTTAATTAAAGTTCCCAAATTTTATTGTCATATTTGGTAGATAATTTTCAACTTTGATCCATGGATATCCTGCGCACGTTCAACAGTACTGCCTCTTGGTTGCTTTAAAATTTTTGTCATTTATTGTTGAATTGATTATTGCTCATACAATTTGTATAATGATCTATTTTAATGTTAATGTTGATCTTGCCATTGCTTTTGCATTAGTGTGAAGGGATGTAGAGAAAATGATAGAGAAAACTTCCCCGAAATCAAGAAAATGAATTTATCATTATCTGGCATTTCGTGTTTAACAACAGTTTGGCCCTTTCTCTTAGTTTGGACACCACAGGTTTGATGATGATTAATACAATTATAAATTAAATAATTGATCTAAATAATAATTGATGATCATGTATACCGGACAAAACACTTCCAGAAAAATTATTCAAACAGATCCAAACAGTTCCTATGCTCAAAGGCAGCTTTTGATTTTTCAAAAACCTTGCCAAGCGGGCACTAAATCTTCTTCTTCACTAGTGTGCTGAAGAATTCATGAATCATTGTTGCATTTTTAAATTTCGGTAGCATTGTGACAATTAAGAATAATTTAACATACTGTAGGATCAAAGTTGCAAAGATTGATGGGGCGAATTGAATTTCGGGATGTAAGCTTTCACTATCCTACAAGAACTGAGGTGAGGTTCCCTCAGAATATTTTCTAATGTACGAGTTCAAATATTACAGTTGGCAATTATTTAAATCTGAAAGTATAATAAACATGCTTCTTCTTACCACCTTGATACCTTTCCTTTAGTGTACTAGTCCACACTTTTGCACACTATAGTTGCCAACTCTTATGCATTTCTTTCATTTATATGTATTACAAAATTTGTACTTATTCAGTTACTTGTACGTTTCTTATAAATCATGAGAGGCAACTATAGTCTGTCTATTAGTTACAGGCACTGCTATATTAATGCATTTTGATTTACCTGTTGTTGAATGTGGAGTTGCTGTATAAATTATGGTCACGAGGCATTAAATTATTCTGCTGTGAGCAAGTCATGAAGATATCAACACCTAAATTTTTGCATTTGAATTATGACAAAAAAACAAAAATTGTTATCCTTTCGCAGTGAGTCATTCATAGGATCTTACTGTGTAACTTGAATTCATATCGACTTACTGGTACAGCAATTAAAATATCTATTTTCTTGACACCTGAACAGGTACCCGTATTACAACATTTCAACTTTGTAGTCTGTCCTGGGGAAGTAGTTGCCATAGTAAGTGTACACTTTGTTTTTAAGTTGTGAATATATCAGTTGTGCACTAACATTTCCATCCTTTCTGGATTATCTTTGTGGATATTATCAAATGCTTGAAAATGGTTGGAAATAGGTATACACATGCAAACCATAAAGATATATCAGCCAGGAAATATTATATAACAGTAAGTAGAGTCTCGAAGGGGTAGTAATCTGAAAATGCAAAGGTATAGGTAACATGCATTACATAAAAACTTAGATAAACATTACAGCCTTGTGGATGCTTCCCCCTTGAGTCATATTTCATGGTGAATCTAGCAGTATACAACCAAAAATTCTACATGAACATGTTGAGAAATGAATATTGTTATTGCTTTTTCCAGGTTGGCCTTAGTGGTAGTGGGAAGAGCACTGTAGTAAATCTTCTGCTCCGCCTTTATGAGCCCACAAATGGCGAGGTAAACCATTTAACCTCTTATACACTCGTGCATGTTATACTTAATTGTGGAGTGAAAAGAAAAAAATTGGAATTAACTGTGTAGAATTTTAGAAATTCACTGTTTTACTTTCACGACTGACTGTTGATATTGTTTGTCCTGAGTGTAGATACTGATTGATGGCTACCTACTCAAAGAACTGGATATTGAGTGGTTTAGAGAAAGAATTGGATATGTGGGACAGGTATCCACTATTATTTTCTTTCCGAACAACTCCATTCAAACTTCAAAAATGTCCCTCATTGAAGTTCGTTCCATAGGAACCCCGACTCTTCCGCATGGACGTCGGTTCGAACATAAGATATGGATGTTCCCGAGACGTTAGTCAGCAGGATGTGGAATGGGCTGCCAAGCAGGCCTTTGCCCATGACTTCATCTTGTCTCTGCCCAATGGCTACCAAACACTTGTTGATGATGATTTGCTCAGTGGAGGACAAAAGCAGCGAATTGCTATTGCCCGGGCACTTCTTAGAGACCCAAGCCTTTTAATCCTTGATGAAGCTACGAGTGCCCTAGATGCGGAAAGCGAATACAACATCAAGGTAGAGAAACTAGATATACTCGTGAAAACCGATTCATAATTATATAATTTATATTCTTCCTTATTACTTTTGCGGTGTAAATAGGGCGTTCTTCGAGCATTGCGTAGTGACCTAGAAATCAAGAGATCTGTCATCGTAATTGCACACAGGTAAGGTCCCTTGCAGAGTTCCGACTTAATGGCAAACGAGGTACTGATAACCACTTTTGACAGGCTTTCCACAATTCAAGCTGCTGACAGAATAATAGTGATGGAGGGTGGTAAAATTGTCGAGGTACGTGCTCTTGGGTTATCAGACCTATCTAACTTGGATACTAGTTTTCCATTTAACATGTTTGCATACACAAAGCTATATTTATTATTATCTTGAGCTTCACTTTGAAAATGAAAGTGCTGCTAATATTGCACAATATACTCTCCCTTTCTTTTGTATGTTATGGATTAATCCTAATCTCAAACATAATAAAGTATGAACAAAACAGAGGCAGAAATTCACACTTGCTAATATTTAGATTCATAGTGTTCATTCTCAATGTGAGAGCTAAGTCTAGTCACCATTGCAAGTTTTCACGGAAAATCGAGAAATCTTTAAACACCCCTCTTGGGTTTCTTTAGCATTACCTATTGCAGAGTATGAATCCCACTTATAATAAGAAAATTTTCCCAAAAACTAGGGCGATCCTCAGTCAGTAAAAGTGAACATTATAATTAGGCTTTAGAGAATCTAACATTGTAAGTCAACACATTCATGGATGTTATGGTCTATAATGATTTTATTTATTTGCCATCAGTCAATGTCCAAGTTGTTTTAACAACTACACAAGAACTTAAGTTTGGAAGATGCAAGTTTAGGCATATGGTGGCTTTTGGATTTCGACTATTATGACATATTTGGCCGGTCTTCTACTTCTGCTTTTGTAGAAGAGTTTCTGGAGGAAGCCTCCTTGGCTAGCTTCCTCTAAAAGCTATTCTAGCCCTTGTTTGAGCCAGATTATTTTTTTCATTCTCATTCTTCTACTAATTTTCAACCACACATTATTCAATAAAATAATATTTTCCATCACATCAATAACTTTTTCTTCTTTTTCAAATACATATTCCCCATCACATTAAAAAAAAAAGGCACTCTTGGAGCAAAAATGTGCACCAAACAGGGCCTAATTGGACAAAGCATTTTTAGAAAATTATATAAACAGGTCTAAAAGCAGATTCTTGGGCTTAAAAGCAGTTTTTAGTTTTTCAAAATCCTTTGCCAACGGACCCTTGATATAATCTCAATCCTGTTTTTCTTTGCTCTCCTTAATTTGTCTTGTTTTGCCAGACTCTTAACTCTTAACTGCTCTTCAATTGTTCAGATGGGCAACCATACTCAGCTTCTCCACAAGGATGGCTTGTATGCACGATTAACCAGACGACAGGCTGATGCTGTTGCATGATACCAGAGCCACACGATGTTACTTCAACGAATCACTGCTTATTTCATGCTATACTAATGATATCCAAGGCAACATTGAGGTTCAAGGAAACTTTAGTTCTGACAGTTGGATCATCACGCCACTATCAACTAACGGGAATCGAATTTTTCTGAACAAAGAAGAAGAATTGCAACGATCACCTGAACTTTCTGACTCAAGAAATACTGGTTTCATACAGATTTCGTAGTCTGTTCAATGTCATGATATCATAGTTTCTGTCCTGTGTTCTTTACATCGTTAAAAAGAGCCAATTGCTCCAATGTGTAAATTGTTGACAGATCATATCTAATGTTCTCAAGGATGTCTTTTTGATCCGTATTGTAAGGTTCGAAAAAGTACGTTATAAGTTACCGAAATTATTTATTGAATTAATATTTTCGAACAACCCTCTTCTTAGTTTTTCGCCTCGACTCAATCTTTGCTTAAATTTCTTGCAAAAATTTGAATCTTTTCTTGATACTCCTTTTGTCCCACGAATATTGACTTGTTTCTATTTTTACACATATTGAACAAAAATGTAATTAGTATAGTTGAAAATATAATTTATCTTACATTTTTCCTAATATACTCTTACATAAAATAATGATTTAAATAAGAATAATTCATATTTGTTAATAACAAGATACATTAAATATGGGTATATTTGAATATTAAGAAATCAATTACACTCTCAATACGTAAAATGCCCTATAATTTCGAACATATAAAAAAGCAAACAAAGTCCATCTTTATGGAACGAAGGGAGTATTAAATATCCATAAAACCCTAGTTGAGGTAAAGTGGCGGCTATCCTATGCTAATAATCTAAAGCTCCATGTTGATGCAACCGTCAAGGCGAACGTTCCTCTATTCAAAATCAATCAAGTTGCAGTTCATTACTTTTGACGTAGTGCACTATCTGATATAATTAGATTGTATTATAAATAAACTTTTAATTTTTTTTATTTAATATTATTTGATTACTATCCAAATCTCCATATCCTTGAGGTGTTGGAGTTTTATTTTTTTCCTTCAATATAGTATTTTCCTTTTTACGTTAAGAGTTTTTACTTCTAATTCAAATCCAAACCTAAAATATGTATCGTTTCGTTTTATATCAAGTCAAAAGTAACAGTATATCAAATAGTCCTATTTGACGTAAATTAAGATAAATTTTTTAATATATTTTAATAATAGTTGTTGAAATGTTACAATAAATGATACTTCATACTTCAAAAACTTACATATTTGGTTTACATTCAATTTTTTTTTATAGAAAATTATGTTTGTGTAATAATGAATGTTGAGATACGATAAGTCACATTTTACGTGGAATATGTTCGGACTCGGACCTAATCTTGCAAACCCGTTTTCTGAAAAATCCCCACCCGATTCCACCATCGTCATTCCATTTCTCTGTCCTCTTATACACAGATGCATATACGCCTGAACGCAGAAAATAATTGTAATTCACCACAAATAAACCCTAAAACCATGGACTACCAGCAGCCCCGCCCCTACATGAGGCCACAGCCACCTCATCCGCCGCCGTCTACGGCGGATCCCTACCAAAGACCACCACCTCCACCCAACCAGCCTTGGTCCTCCTACTCTGCTCCCCAATTCCATTACCAACCGCAACTCCAACACTCGCCCTCTCCTCCACCACAGTGGCCTCCGCCCCCGCCCCCGCCTCCGGTTCACTCCTCCGACCATAGTTATTACCCTCCATATCCTGCGCACCAGCTTCCGCTTTATCCTGCGCAGCCTCTCCCACCTAGGCTTCCTCACGTTCCGCATTCCTACTCTCAGGTATTTGTTAATTATTTGATTGGAGTAAAAACTTTCCTTTCTTGAAAGATAGTTTGGTTTATTGGCAAGTATTTTAGTTTCAGCCTTGTAGCAAATTGTGACGTTTTACACATTTGTGGAATTATGATTCAAAGAATTCAGTTCTTCAGAGAGATAGAGATCAATACTTCATTGGTTAATTATACTCATTGACGCTCTTGGCTTTAGTTTGTTACTTTTCTTTTGGTTGCTGATCCTATACCTCCAGCTATAAAAAATACTCAAATTTTCTTAAGCTTGGCATAGGAACAAGAAAAGTTTTGCTTGTTTATACAAAGGCGTTTTACCATTTCTGTAGTATAGAGACGCCAAAAGTGGACTGATTTTTATACATTTGCCTTTCTTTTGCCTAATTTTCTCTTGTTCTTCTATATTACCAATTTTATTTTATTATTATTATTTTTTTCAACATAGGAATTATTGTGGTTGAGATTTTTGGTTTGTTTACTAATGTATGTTTAATGTAGAATTGGGAGAACGCAAGCTGGGGTCATCACCAGAATTGGGATTACAAAGGTCAGAAGATAGCTAACTAGTTTACTTAATCATTGGCTTTTGCTCTCTATTAGACAACCAACACTGCTTTTTGTTTGTGGATAAGAATTTACTCATTTCATGTAAAATTATAGTTGGCAATTTAAAACTAAGATTATATGACTATGAAAACCGGACAGAACTGGGTGGGTAAAATCCCGGGTACTGGTCGACCTGTACAGGAACTAGGTGGTTTGGTCAAGAGAAAATTCAATCTGTTCATTGTTACCAAAAACTGGACTGTTTGGTTCTGATGGTTTTATTTTAGAGCGGATAGAAGAACTGGATTCACCAAACTTTTTTAAAGCAATAAATAAAGAGGATCCTACAGAAGTTTTCATAAACACTTCCTGCACGCAGTCTCTCGTCCTCACCGCTCAACTCTCAATTCTCAAACAGCAGCCACCACCATCTATTGTTATCCTTGAATAGCAGACCATTTATTGAGTCAACCCTAATTCTTTCCCAAAATTGGGAGGTGAGAGGCAACCACAGTAATTGCAAATAAAGAAATCTGAGATCCAATCCTAGTAATTGAAGTTCCAATAAATAAAGAGGATCCTACAGAAGTTTTCATCAACACTTCCTGCACGCAGTCTCTCATCCTCACCGCTCAACTCTCAATTCTCAAACAGCAGCCACCACCATCTATTGTCGTCCTTGAATAGCCGACCATTTATTGAGTCAACCCTAATTCTTTCCCAAAATTGGGAGGTGAGAGGCAACCACAGTAATTGCAAATAAAGAAATCTGAGATCCAATCCTAGTAATTGAAGTTCCGATTTTTTGTCTTCCACATTTTTTTTTCTCCTCAGTTTACACTCAACTAGGTAAATACCCAAAATCGCATATATAGTATATTTTATTCCCTGAGATATCTCTGGTGATTTCATTCGCTATTGAAGATGAGTATATTACCCTTGTCTAGGTAATTCACTTCAAGGTTCCAAAAACAATCATAATTTCCTGTTTTTATTTCTTTTTTGAAATATTTGGTGCATGCATTTTTTATGTGGGTTCTCACAAAAATTGATTAAGAAGAAGAGAGGGTGTTCGTTTGTTTGTTTGTTTTTTTTTTAATTTGATATTTGTTACTTATTTTATTAGAAGATGTTTTCATTAGTTTAATTTCTTTTCTTTTCTGTTATTTCTTTCAATGATTTTTTCTCATGACTTTTATGGTTTGGGTCCTTGATATTTGAGAGAAATAAGCGGATTTCTGCCAATTTGAGCTTGATGGTTCTGTTCTTTTCCCTTTTTGAGGAAACAGAATGCTGCAACATTACTACTTGTGAAAAAAATATAAACATACTTCAGTGCCATTAGTAATAGGACATAAACTAGATCAACCTAGACTGGACTGAACTGAATTGGAACCGGAGAGTTCTTGATGGAGTATTAGAATAGATGATAATATATTTAGTTTCCAATTTTAAAGTTTGTTTTAGAAAACATAATTAGGGATTTATTTTATAGTATTTTCCTACTTCGATTAGGATTGGTTTAAACCCTATATAAAGG
>CAIGRT010061260.1:0-13445 GCA_903798405.1 Fraxinus platypoda | reverse complement strand
GGGGTTTTTTTTTTTTTTTTTTTTTTTTGAAATTATCACTTCAATAGACAATTTTCATAAAAAATAAAGTCAAATGGACAGCAAACTTTCAACATTTTCCAAGTGGAAACTTATATTAATCAAACACAATTAATTACAATTCTCAGTAAAACAATTTCTAGGCAATTCAATTCCCTATAATTCATTTTCTTTCCACCCATTTTCCACCTTTGTAATCAAACGGACCCTTAATTCTATTTTGAAAATCTCTCAATGAAAATTATGTAATGACAGGAAAAACCACATAACTCATTATCAGTATTGCAACAGAACACCAGTGCTTGTGTTTGTGATGGGTGGGGGCTGTGTAGATATACGAGTGCCTCAAAAGACATCTAACTCACAAACCAAAATAAAGATTTATCATAACATAATATCACAAATCATGTCTCTTTTTTTTTTTTTAGGGATTAACCCGATAAATCTTAAAACTGGTTTAAACTAAAGATACCAAAAACAAGAGAGCAATAAAAAAGAGTACTCTGTTAGAACATTAAGCGGCACATGGATTGTCCACTGGCTTATAAGAGTGTGTTGCCATTGCCTGAAAGAACAAATTGTATCTGGGCAGAGAAGGGCTCCCGGAGGCATTTGATATTTATCAGCTGTTCGCTCTTCCCAAAATTGTTTCCATGCAGTTCCCCGTCACAAATTTATTGTCTATCAATGATGGCAGGACTGCTGAAAATAGAGTGCCAACAGTCTAAAAGTTCCTTCCTTTGTACGGCATTTCCTGAAAAATAAATGAATTAATAAACAATGTAGTAGATATAATTTGATCTCTATCCATCAGCACACTGAAGTAACGTAAAATTGTTTGTGATAACATACATGGATCTCGTTTATATTCTATCAATAAATTTGTTTTTCTAGCTCATAAGCCCAAAAAACAAGCACTGCATGTTAAAGTACTTGTTTTTAGAGTTTATAAGCTCTTTCATTGCAGACGACTGGAATACATTGCTCATAAGTGGGCCAAAAATATATACTAACAAAAACCCTGTTAGTCTACTAATTCAGTAAAGTAACATACGATCTCTAAATTGAAGAGAAATGCAAAGCTTAATCGGCTAGAAATGTAGTCATCGTGTGCTAAAGAGGCGTTTGTCATGGGTGTATTTTATTTCTGCACAGTTTTCTCCTAAATGATAAAACGTATGCAAATCCTCACAAATAATAGAACTGTGAATTTTTGCCATAACACTAATGCTAGCAGCAGAAAGAACCATAGGTAAAATAGGATGGTCACACATTTTTGTGTCCCTATTAATACGAACATAACAGCACCACTCTGAAACACGCAACAGCATAATAAGAAAAAGGACAATAACACTTTTTAACTTACTGGGGGATACGTTGGCATGTACAAGACTTGCCGAGGCTGCCCAATTATCATCTGCTGCCCGTACTGTGTTAAATATAGTAGAACATAAATATAATTAGACACCAAAAGGGTACAACAATTTATGCAGGGCCATTAATTCCATAAAATTTCGACAAACCTGAGGTCCGTTTGGAGGAAAATATTGTTGTGGCATTTGTGTAGCCGGTGGATTGAACATAATGGGCTGCTGGGCAGTAAATGAGGGTCCAATCTGAAAAGATTGTGATTAGCTGCCACTTCTTAAACAAAAAAAAAATCCAATGACAAGATATGATGATGAACAAGGAGAAGATTAAATTCAGAAATATAACAAAATCCCAGTTCCAAAAATAAACAGGATTAGAGGCTGCTTATCTAACTAGATTGCAGAATTAGCCTGATAGATTTCTATTCAAACAAATACTGCAAATTACTTAGATAAAGTTAAGCCCCCTTTTGGCCCCTATTAAATTATAATTCATTTTTGTCTCTCTTATCAAACGCACATTCTCCGATAAAATATTATTACACATAAACCCAAAAACTTTTCCTTCTTTTTTAACAACACATTCTCCAAAAAATTACTATTCCCCTCATTATAATGTGAATTGTGAAATAATGGGGGCCAAATGGGCGCTAAAAGACAAATCTACTTATAAGAACACCAATTATGCCAGCACTCAACTATCAAATGACTCGTCAAGAAAGTATGTGCAACTTCGTAATGGAGTATCATACCATACAAATACTAATCTTCATAAAATACAGTAAAAACTTCAACCCCAATACCACCAGCTCTCTTGCAAAGCACAGTTTGTTGGAAGCAGGAAAGGAACTAATTAATCAGATGCCGAACATGCATCAATATCATCATTCATAAAGTATCAATTAGATTACGGTAAGAAAATCACACCGGTTTTTCCCTTGATAAAAGCACAAGTATGACATTTGCTATGCAAATAAAAGTAAAAGATGAAATTGTGAAAGTAAAGTCTCTGGAACACGAACACTAGTCAACTCATTTTCAAATGAACAGAAGTGGCATCTATAATGGCTACAAGCATAGATATATCACAATGCAGATTTATTAATTAAGGTGAGTTCACTTTACAGAGAAATTGTGTCATGTTTGTCAGATTGTAGACAATGGCCATCTATATATGCACAATGTAGGGATAATAAAATCTGGTAGAAATTAAAAGCTTTATACTCACCCCAATACCAACAGGCATGCCATGCATCTGAGATACAGAAGCTATGTTAGCTGGATAGTAGAAGGAACCATCAGAAGCAACAGGAGAAGCAGGTCTTAAAGGCGTCTGAGACGGTATGAAGCTCTTCGCATTGGGGTTTAATTTAAATTCCTGCAGAATAATCAATCGTGGAAAAATGTATCAGCCACATGGCAGAAATATACCGAAGAAGAATTTAAATTGTGTAAAGCCAAGCATGTCCAAAAGCCCCCTTGTTTGTGGCTCGTGAGGGAAGGAGATCAGTTTAATAGCAACAGCCATTATTGGAAAAAGAAAATATTGCAACCACCTTAGCAAATGGATTCAGTGTCGACTTCTCTGAGGACAATGAGCCCACGGATGAACTTGGTGATAATCCACGACCAGCAGTTGACATGGCACCTCCAAGATCAGAAGTTGAAGATGCAGAACTACTGGGACGGGCATGAGAAGTTACTGTCCCTTGAGTTTTGGAAGGTACTGCACCCTGTGACAACTCATGGGATGAACTTGCCTTTTCCTGACCCTTGGATGGAGCATGTGACGGATCATAGGCAGTAGCATTTGGAGACAATCCACCCTTATCAGAACTTTCTTTCTCATTTCTCAATGACAAATGCATATCTGCAAGAATTATCAATGATAAATGAATCTAGTGCTGCCTGAAAGAAAATTAATAATATGGCACCAGGGGGAACAAGTTCTAGATAACTAATGTCTCTGTTTATCATCCCCAACTTAACAGAGAGAAAAAAGAGGAAGACTGCGGACTTTGTCCTCTATTTCAAAATCATCTTACTAGATGCTAATGGATCTGGAACAACTGAACAAGTGTATACAGCACCATAAGGATCACTTACCATCAGCTTTTGACACTTCAGTTTGATCAGGTAGCTGTATGGAATAAAAGATTATAAGAATTTGCCAGCTACCGATAAAATATCCGGTAAATGAAAATGAGAAATTTTTTAAAGCATTCAACAGATAATCACCGTAAGCTGTATATTCTCCTTACTGCAAGTACTATCAACCCGTTCAGTTGACTGGTCATCTTGAAGCCTAAAATCATTTAAAGACTTATTAGAACTTCGTCAAGAATAGAGCTTCCTGATTAATATTTAAATTAGTATCACTATTCTGCCATTTTAAGTATTATGTTTAACATAAAAGAATCTGACCACAGACATGGAATATCAGGTGATAGATTAGGAACCTGCTAGCATCAATAGCGGAGGAAACTTTAGGAAGTGGGTCAGTTGAAAGCAATCGAGCATTATCCTCAAAACCAGAATGACAACTCTCTTCGCTGGTATTAGTCTGAGAAGGTTGTACTTCGTCCTGGAGACGAGGAAACAAAAATTAACAGAATTTGATCTTGAATAGAGTTGCAAACAAAGGATGCAAAAGACACCGGCAACTGATTGTCAGCCAGACTAGTAGCTTGATGGATCGCATAATCAGATATCTTACTTGCAATAAGCTGTAAAAGAGCCCTGCAACTAATAGTTCAGCAAGCCAGACATGTAGCTTGATGGATCACATAATCAGATACCTTACATACAATTGTCTTTTTAAGGCGACAAACCCTTTTGATTAATTTTAGTCATTTAACTTACATCTATAGCACTCACATCATGCTCTAATCATTTAATGGTCTAATAAGCAAGATGTTGAAAGAGGGAGCTAAGAAGAAAGGAGGTTATAGTACCCCTGTAGGTGGAAAAAGAAAAGTTAAGATTAAAAATTTCCCTTTAGAGGAGAAAAATGAACAAGAAAAGGCTTAAATATTTCATTCACTTGCTATTAAATATAATCCATTGTTACATCACAGACAAGCTAAGGGAATACTATCACGAGAAAGAAATGTTAACAATATAAAATTTGAAAACGAGTTTTATGAAGATAATTACATAGAGGTCCTACTGTAATCCTTGAGCCTTAGCCCTTGTTTGACATCCATTTTTTTCTCATTCACTTTCTCATTTTTTTTCTCTTTCTTCATTTCAACCACACATTTTATCAATAAAATAATATTACACACAAACCCAAAAATTCTCTTTACTTTTTAACCACACATGCTTCCATCAATCACTATTCCAAATCAAATTCTTCTCCAAAATGGATGTCAAACAAGGGCTTAATTTCAAGTAATCCAAATGTCGGTATTTCGTCAAAATGATGATGGCACTCAATTATTACCCTCCAAAAATTACGGAACAGTATAAATTGTGGTATGACAGAAATAAAAGATTTCAAAACCAAAAATCAAGCACGTTCTTATTGTAGCAAGCAAGACAGAAAATCTGTAGCCAACTGTCTGAGGAGACGCTTTATTCCCTTTTGACAAAGTGGATGGGCAGGCAGGAGGGGGATGGGGGTGTCAAAGTAGGGAGATCATGTACTCTGAAAAACAAACAAGGTCACAGTAGTGTTCGGCATAAAATATTCATACTTTCTCTAGACCTAAACACATTCTCGAATTAGATGCAGGCTCTTGATTCCCATTTTGCCAGATCCATCGTGTCTCTCACAGGTTGTCCCTCTCTTTCATTCTTTAAGGATTTTCCATTTTGTCCTTGGGCACACGGACCCAGATGCAGGAAAGTAGGGTTGGACACAACAGATATGACAAAATCATGGTCATGGATACTGGAACTAGGAAAATAATAGTGCAAGTAAACACAGAACAGCCAAAGACCTAGAAACATAGAATGATTTAAAAAAGGGGGACCAAAACCACATATGAAGAGAGGCAATACAGATAAAAAAATATAATTAAATTTTTTAATTACCATCAAAGAAGAACTAGAAGACATTTGAGCTTCACAATTGATTTTCCCAGTGCCCAAGTCTGTGAAAGGTTTGCCGGTGACAGAACCAGAGATATCTCCAAATGTTTCATCATTTCGAGAATCCAACAATATGTCCTCAATCTCATCATACCCACTGTCATCAACCGCCCGATAGACTGATGAGAATCTGGTTTCCTCGTCAATTTCCAGATTTCCAGTGAGCTGAATACCTCTTTCCTATTAAAAAAATGTGTTTGAGATAAATGAAG
Source organism: Fraxinus platypoda (assembly GCA_903798405.1). Lineage (NCBI taxonomy): Eukaryota > Viridiplantae > Streptophyta > Magnoliopsida > Lamiales > Oleaceae > Fraxinus > Fraxinus platypoda. The sequence goes on along the minus strand of CAIGRT010061260.1, from coordinate 7,750 downwards.
AAAAAACAGATCAAGTGACAGAGGAATAACAAATCATTATAAAAATCTACCAGAGTTTCTATCTAACCTCTGCTAGATGGAGATCGTGGGTTTCCTCGCTCTCAATCTCTCTAGCTATTCTTTTGGCTTCTCTTTCAAACTCTCTCCTCTGAGGGCCTTTGTCAAGCTTTGTCGTGTAAAGTTCCTCATCGAAGGTGCTTTTCACTCCAAATAAGGTTTCATTTGCTTCAAATTGATTCCAGCCTCTGTTGGACAGAACACAAACATTGCATCGGTGAAAACAGCACAAGAGGATACTCTGATGGAACTATGTCTTGGATGATTTATAGTTCATAGGTTCTTAGTAAAATATATTATGAGGAGAATCAGAAACAAACAGCAACATCGACAATTAACTGGAATGTTTATAAACTTCTTAGTTTTTGAAAGGTTAGCTACATTTAGTGTCTGATTGATTATCTTGATCTGGAATTGTGGTAAAAGGCACTTGTGTTGGACATGGTCAAATGGATAAATTGTCCTTCAAAAAGTTATGCAAAAAAGGAGTTTCAGGAGTTATCCTAACTAGTTACAAATTTTAAAGAGATACATTAAACCAAAGTCAAAGAAGAGAGTAATTCAACAACCTATTCCAAGGGCCATCAAATATATTCTCCAATTCAGGACATCCAGGATCATCTGCATCGGGGACCCAGGGTTCCAATTCTCTGCCCAAGTCAATATACCGGGACTTTGATATGCAGGAATCGGTCATAAGCTCCTGCTGCTCGTCATGCTGTAGCTCAGTTGTTAACCCATCCCTAGTTACAGGCACACCCTGTTCAACAAAATCAGTTTACCATATAAGCTTCAGTGACAGACACAGCCACCACCCTGAACATTGAACAGACACTATCGCACATTGTGCATAATTGACAAAAAAAACCTTGCATAAGGATGAAAACACTAACACCCATCTTGTTTGACATTGACAACATGTAAGTATTCCAATAAACAGTATCATTTTGTTATGTTAAGATTTAGTGACCAGAATATTGAATTAGGTAATACATATATAGTGGTAAACACAATGAACCTTCGCTATCACTTGCACCAGCTCCTTAGCCGATATGATCAAAGTCCTTGGAGTCTTATTAAGAGAATCAAAAATATTCTTCTGCCCTTGAGAACCATCTTTTATTAATTGTGCCATTTTCAGAATAATTCCTGCACCATGAGCAAGAAGGCAAGTGTCAACGACATATTCTTTCTATTTATTTAAGAGGGGTTTTAAGCCAGATTTTATCACCCATAAGGTACTCTTGTGTTATTAAAGTTGAGCAACTATATTTGGACGCACCAAAATCCTTGTCAGCATTTGTTGCATGAAATATTCCAGAAAACACAGATCCGTCCGACACCTGGACGTCCACTTGATGTCCAATTAGGCATGTAGTTAGATATATCAGTCGATCACATGAAGATGATTCAAGTCCTCCTACTTTACCTGTAATTAATAAGTTTACAAAAACAGACAATAGTACTTTATAATAAACAGTGCTGATTGACGATCTCTTACCTGCATTGGTCAACCTGCTAGAATTTGTTTTCCCAGCCTGGAACTTACTATCAAACTTTGTCGCAATATCTCTTTCATTTTTACGACGGCCATATCCATTGGAAGATCTGGGTTGTACAACCGGCTGCATATTCATCTTCAAAATTTGATCTCTAGTATATATGTAAAAATCAACCCCAGTTTCACCCGTTCAGCAATAACTGCAAACGTGATTAATTGTATAAAATAAATTCTGCCAATCAAACTTATATTACTAGGCAATAGAGAAACCAAATGTGCGTCATTAGCAGGAGAATTCCAGCAAGACAAAGTTTCTATGGTTATACAGAATCTAACAACATAATTCATTCGTCAGGTCCATAAAACAGAAGTCTAGATATCAAATCCACCCCACCCCGACCAAGGGGAAAAAAAAAAAAAGATACATATATAATGAAGATGGTCCATAAACAGAATTCGCCATGGAACAACTAAAATTACAGCAAAGATCCAAGAAAATACAAGCAATCTATCTTGGTGAACAGAAATAAAATAAAAACAAAATTATTATTGTTATTTGATGAAGGTCACTCCTCTCATCCGCTTACTGCAAGCACTCTCATTGCATGATAACAATTAAATTTTTCATGAAAATCATTCTCAACAGAAATTATCTATCGAAACAACTAGCATTCTAACTTTATAGATTTATATACCTTTTGATAGATCAACTAGGCATTATATATCATCTGGATGACATTTCATGAGCATGGAAGCAAAGCTAAACTTCCAAAGGTGCTCAAACGTGGAATTCATAAAACAAACCAAAACACATGGCATAAACACAGACCAATCTTGGCACCAATGTTTCCATGAAAAGGGGGGATATGTAAATCCAATCAAAGTTTAAGACGAGGAAACATGTTTATAAAGCTCAACGCAACAGGTATGAAGGCGATTTACCTCTGTGAGGCAAGGCATAAGCCTCAAGACAAACCATTAATTTTTTTAAAATAAACCAAAAATACAAAAATGTGCTCATCATAACCCATAAACCCAAAGTTAGTAATCTACTAATGCTAGAAATGCCTAAAGATCCTTCGTATCATCAACTACTAAGATCTTCAAGAAAATCATGACATATTTGGTTCCCATATCATCCTCCTCATCACGGTTACACTCTTCCAATTATTTTTCGTCACCAAGCTCCACTTGGAAACGGTGTTCTAAAAGTCGCCGCCTAGATGAGCTGCGTGGCGAAAACGCAGCGGTCAATGCCTAGACGCGCATTATTATTATTCTTATTATATTATTATTTTTTTACAATTCTTTTAAGAAAAAACTTAATGGTTGATTTACAATTGAAACTTATTGTTGGAAAATTTTTAAAAAAATGTTTAAAATTTCTATAAATCTTTTTCAGATGTTTTATAGGTATTATATTTAATTATTAGATGATTTTTTTATTGATTAAAAATTAAAATAATATTAAAATAAGAAAACGTCTTTTTATGCTTTTTTACGCATGTGTCTCACGTAACCTCGTCTAGCCCATAGTTTGGTCTCCACGCATCGTCATGCATTACGTCTTTTAAAGCATTGCTTGGAATAGTCTCTTCAAAAAAAAAAATACAACACCATAAAACAAGAAAAATATAATGGCAAAAGTCTCTTGTCACTGACCATCTTCCATTGAAAAGTTGCAACTTCACTTGGAAACTTTAATTGTAGAAAAGTAGGTAATGTTTACTTCACTCTCTCGTCTCTTTCCAAATTCTTTTTTCTAGTTTGTAGGGTTGGATAGTGTTTATAAAAGCCCCAAAAACCTTTAAACATTCTAGGTTATCAAAAATTCTAAAACACTGAATCCAATAATAAAAAGCCCAGACAGGGCAAAATAATTGAGAGTATATCTCAGCAGCCCACAGGATAATGCCTTGAAGCATGTGCCTTGGTAAATCAAGTTGCAACTTTAGAACAATGACTAGGACAAGTACAGTATTTAGGGAGGACAAAAACATTCACATGCAAGCATAAACTTCAAGTGGAAGCAAGGAGGACAAAAAAAGGAACCAGATACTTCGTATCTTAAAACAAGATAGTATATAGAGTGTAAAATGCAACATACGAGTACTTCTAATGATGGAAAAAATAGTAAAAGAACAAGAGTCTGATGCATCCCCATTTAAAAACAATGGCCCAAACTTCCTAGAAATTCCAATAGTTTTCTCATAAAGTTTTAGGCCCAAGCAATATTTAGCTAACAACCCCTGTCCAAGCTGACACAAGTTAGCACAATTTTCGAACATGAAATTACCCTCACATGTCATAGAATTATAGAGCTATTGACCAGTTATCTACATGTCAATCAGGAAAATAACACCAGCATCCACGAAGATCACAGCTTATGGTGGATACACCCCAAATGAAAAAATTGCCAAAAATGAGTAAATAAGTCATGTAATGTGAATGAAAGTAGCAGCAGGTTATGCCAACCATTTTAGAAAACACAATCATCAGATGACAGCAAACACCCTAGTTATACTGATCAATCATATGTGTAAGCTTGAAACCTGTCCTTGACTTGCAAAGCGCTCAAGTCTTACAAACCACGCTCTTAGCAATAATTCCCTGCAATAACTGGGAAAAATTATGAATACTTGAATAGGCCTATACGTGCTTTCCAGAACTAAAGACACCTTCTCCAGGCAACTCACTTACCCTCAATACAACACCAACAAGAAGGGGGAGGGAATCTTCTACCTAACACGTATTTATGTATTATCTCGTTTCTGAATGATAGCAAAGCTGCTATAAATAAATATTCCTGCAAGTGAATATCATTTCGATACAACATAAATTAGAATTAAAACTATTCATTCAACAGAATTTGCAATTTCACCACCACAGAATCACCCAGGTTTCAATTGGACCCAATCAAAAAAAAGGCACTAAAAACATCAGTTTCCCAGGCAATAATCAAGAAATACATGGGCAAAATGCTCAACTATTCTCGAAACATTCACACACATAAAAAATCTAGAAAATATATCGTTTCATAATTCTTAATAAAAAAAACCCTAGAAAAATCTCAGTCCAAATCCCTACGATCTAACAATAAATCAAATATATAAACCTACAAATTATAGATACGCACACAAGTATATATTGAGACGAGAGAGAGATTCTTACGAGAGATGGAAGAGAGAGAGTCCGATCTGGGTCTGATCAGAATTAACAAGTTGTGTGTGTGTGTGTGTGTTTGTGTGCGTTTTTGTGGGGGATTGCCGCCACGCCAGAGTCTGACCCGAACCGGAGGATATCAATCTTTTCTTTTTCCAATTTTATTTTCCTTCTCACATTTTTTTAACCCACATTTTTCAAAATATCACTATTACAAAACTCATTTATTCGGGTTCTATAATGTTTGGACTATTCCAACGTCCGATGCACCCATTCGTATTTATTTATTGGTGTAATGGTTTTAAATACGAAAAAATTGAGTTGGATTTTCAAATTTTCGCATGATGTAGTTACGAGTCTTCTATTTTCAAAAGTAAGGTTCTAGGTATTAATTTATTTAAATTTGTAAATTTGATTTTTATGATGTTGAAATTATCAATGTGGACTTTAAAATCACACAAACTTTCGAAAGTTAATGACCAGCACTTTCTCAACACTATTGAACCTATGTACTTTAATAATTTCGTCTACTAGCTTAAAGTAATGTGAACACATGTGAATTAACGGGGTATTCTCAACTAAAATTCTGATAAATTTTAAAAGGTTATAAATTTTATGACTTAGTATAGATTTTACAAATTTCATAAGAATCTCATTAAAAATTATGAAATTTCAAAAAAAAAAATTTGTTATATATATTTTTAAGCTTGAAATCTTTATAAATTCACTAATTATTGATAATGCCTTTCATTAAAATCTCAATTGTGGACGTCTAAATTTAGAAGAATTTTTAAAATCCATTAATTTCCACATTGACGATTTCAATCATATGTGATCCAGATTTAAAGATAAAATATATTGGGACGTAGAACCTCACTTTTGATCTCGTCGTGTGAAAAGTTGCTTAGTCCCACCCAATTTTTCATTTTCTTCAAAAGCGAGATTCTAGGTACTACCTATTTAAAATTGTATTTGAATTCCATGTAACCTAAATCATATATATACATGTTAAACACGTATGAGAGTCTCAATTATTAAGTGCTTCGATTAATTTTGCCCATTAGTTTAAAGTTATGTAATGTGTGTGATTTTAACGTTCACATTGACGATTTTGGTCACACGGGGACCCAAATTTACAGATTTAAATAAATTGGGACCTAGAAACTCAATTTTGATAATGGGGGTTCGAAAAGTTAAAGAGAGCATCTTTCTTAACATTCCTTATCTAAGTTCTAAATAGTAAATACTAAATCTTAATTTCATATTATTGAAATTATCAATATGGACGTTAAACCAAACAAGACGTTCAATTGAATTAAAAATTAATGTTAAGTGCTTTACTTGCCCATCAACGTAAAGTCACGTGAATGCGTGTGATTTTATCGTTTACATTGACAAATTTTGTCACATGTGGATCCACATTTACAAATTTGGATAGAATGGAGTCTAAAACTCACTCTTGACAATTGTGAACTCATAACCCATTGCGTAAATGGTTGAAAAGTCCAATCTAACATTTTTTTTTAAAAAAAATACTAGCTAATTAGCACCATACTTTACTATTTGGTGTATGTAATTGATTTCATATTATTGATAAAACGTCAAAACTCATACTTTTAAATTTTAAATAATGCTATCTAACATCAATAATGTTAGAACGTGGTCACACTTGATGGGTTCAATTAAATGAATTATGTGACATTATATTTAAGTGAATATATTATTTAATGTTATACAGTTGTGACGTACACTGTTGCTTGACATCAGGGTGCTAAACATTACTCTTGAATTTCGAGTACAAATGGGTGCTGACTTGAGCTTTCGATAGCACTGTCTTCAATGAAGCCAAAAGGTTATACTTATTGAGGAATGGGCCTAGACTCTAGTTTAATTTGAAAATAATAATAATAATCAAATGTTATATTTGTAGAGGAATAGCTCTAGTTTGATTAGAATAGAGAACAATAGTATGGTGAAGATCTTATTCACGCTCACGCATTTTCAGATATAGCTCGATTAGGATTGAACTTGATGGTTGGAACTGGGCTTGGATTGGTAATCGCATTCCACTATTTTTTGATTAAACGCATTGCGGGTTATTCAACTTGAGAAGAGTTGTGTCTAGATTACTTATCTTTAATTTGGTATAATTAGATCAATCAAATTCAATTTGCTTATAGATCTAATTACTCGTCATCAATTTGATTCCAAGCAAATAGAAGTTTGGTGACTTGATTGAACAAATTTGAAAATGAGTGTCTAGATATGATAGGAAATTGAAGTTAGGTGATACGATTACACCAAATTAATGTTGAGTGACCCAGGGCAGACTCGGGAAATTTTTTCAGTGCAAGCGATAGTAGTAAAGGTAAAAAAAAATAACAACAAAATTATAACACAAATATTATACTAAAAATAAAGTACCTTACAATTGTCTTTTACGAGTTTTCATAATTTGATGTCTTTGTATAATCACTTCATTATCAATCTTTAATAATATATTTTTCTCCACATAAATTTATGATCGTACGAGTTTGGGCTGCTCTGCTTGGTTTTGTTTAACAATGTCTTTTTTGTGCTCCTTTAATTTTATTTGAAGACGAAAATTTGTCTAAAGCTTCTATTTATTATAATCAAATCTGAAGTCGGGCTAATGTGTCTTAGTTGTTAGATGTTGTTCACTAGTTATGATAATCATTAGCTCATTAGAGTTGATTCCTATGTGTTTATATCATTGCTCATTACCCATCATTTCTTAACCTATTTCTTAGGTTTCCTTTGCATTCATACTTGTTATCCATAAGCAATGAACTGATCTTAGTTATGTATGAAGAGTTGAAAATCTAATGACCCATTATGAATATTTCACAAACGTTTTCACGCTTCCTGTTGTAGCTATCGTGTCATTTAAAGAGCATGTGCATGTTGCAGTTAACAAGACAATCTTATAAGATTAGGCCAATTATTGTGGAAATTACACACAAGCCTACTTTTCAAGATCCATGATCAAAAATCAGATGGAAGGTTTCA
>CAIGRT010061222.1:0-14233 GCA_903798405.1 Fraxinus platypoda | reverse complement strand
AAAAAAAAAAAAAAACCTATTGCCTGTCGGTGAGTTTTGTTACTAAAATTTAAATTGAACTGGTTTTGTTTTTATCTGATCACTCCCCTTTAAGTTTCAGTAAGAAATTTGAACATAGAAATTTTTTAGCATTCATGAAACATATCTTCTCAACTCGTTGCTTTAACCGGTCCGAGCTATCGCATTCTATTATTGTTACAAATCTATAATTCGTGGAAAAATAAAGAAATAGATCGAACAGANTTTGAACATAGAAATTTTTTAGCATTCATGAAACATATCTTCTCAACTCGTTGCTTTAACCGGTCCGAGCTATCGCATTCTATTATTGTTACAAATCTATAATTCGTGGAAAAATAAAGAAATAGATCGAACAGAGTATATCTTAACCTTCAAGGAATGATAAAAATAACATTATATATAACATATTTAAATAGAAAATTAAAAATCCAATTTGGGGTTAAAATGAATTACAAGAACGAAAAATAGGATTTTGAGTTAAGAAATAAACTATACTAAACAATAAAACATGAAAAAACCATGGATAAATCCAAGCGACCTTTTCTTAAATCTAAGCAATATTTTTCGTAGGGTTTTGTCCCCGATTCAATCGGGGGATCGATTTGATTATAGAAACGTGAATTTAATTAGTCGATTTATTAGATGTCACGATTTCAAAAGGGGACATAAACGCAATGCTTGTGAAAAATTGGAAACCTATGTGGATTTTAGCCCTTTCTCTTATATGCACACATGCTATTAAGATTAATCTATTTGTATAATCATAAATGATAATATGGTTGACAATGTATGAGTTGTCAAAAAATTATTGATTACAAAAACTAGTTATTTTTCAAAATGTCCAGTGGCAAATTGCCACGTGACATGTCAAAACAAATTGTCATCCATGATTGTACATCAAACATTATTTATTTGTCAAAACAAATTGTCATCCAATTGTCGCTTAAGTCATTTTGTTACTATAATTATCACTCAAGTTTTTGAATGATACATTAATGATTACTCGGTTAAGAAATATAAGTACCGCCAAGGGATTATTTATTATGCTAAGTTAGCAAAAATGAGAAATGAGGAATTGAGAATTAAATACGTCCAAGTAAAAGAAAAATGTAATATGACTTTTATTTTGATCTAATTTTTTGAGCAAAAAATCATACTACCATCACACTTTTTTCAATAACAAATTGTTCGACTTAATATAATAAATAATGACGTCAAGTGACATGTAGGCACTTGGTAACGTTACGTCAGATTTATTCTTAGTATTTTTTATCGAGTGATCATTAGAGAAACTTTTAAAAGGTTTGTGACTATTATCATAAAAAAGAAAATTCAGTGATACGTTGACGTAATTACTCAAAATTAAGTGATAATTAACTCGAAAAATACATAAATTTTTTCTTAGGATAACCCTCTCTATCAAACCACCCCATCGTGCTGAGAATTTTCTATAGACATGGTGGGAAACAAAATATCATTATTCATTACTCCATTTACTTAAAATATTTAATTTCAAAAATTCAAAAAGAGAGAGAGAGAGAGAGAGAGCTAAATTCCCCATCTCAACTCCAATTCCTCAACGTGACAGGACGGGGTATTTTTACCATCCATGAAAATAAATATACCTTTCACTGAATATCACCATTACAAAAGAGACTGTCGAAAAACCATATTTACAAGTATACTTACCCCAAGTATAAGATCATATTTGAGGAGATAAATGTAAAGAAAAAGAATGTCGAGACTAAAAGTGCAAAATGGATCAAACGTTAGAGATATCTGCGAGTACAATAATAGATCAATGAAATCTTTGGTTACCTATTTAATTTTCTCAATAGTAAGTGTTTTATTCGTATCCCAATTAACATTAGCCAATTGTGTGTGGCCAAACCGAAGTATCGTTACTACACATTTCATGTGGGATGTGGGGGATGATATCTATAATAACATTAACTATAAACCATATCATAAATAAGCTCATACAAAACTCAGCCATTCTTGTCATCGCCTAATCGGTGAAATGAATATGAATCATGAGCAAGTGACTGCATCAAAAAGTAAAACGGTATTAGACAACTAAACAACACATAGCAACTCACTCGTGTAACAATTTTTTGTCAATGGATTGGCTTCAAAATAATGGAAAGTAATAAAAAGAAAACCCGTATAACACATTTATTTGAGAAGATAAGCATCATCAAGTTTTCCCACAAGTTACCAAGTGTATATATGGTAAAGCTTTTCTAAGCATATAAACTGATCAAACATCATTTTTATTCACACATTCGATAGGATCCATAACTTTTTCCACTTTTTATTCACATTTTCCATAGGACCCAAGGCTTATAATCTACAAAAAGCTTTACCAAACATACTCCAAGTACCTGGTGCCATAAGTTCTAGTATTTACATATACTAAATCAATCATGCTACTTGTACAATATTTTTTTCCAATCTTTGTTGACAACTCACACTGGCAACATCACATTCATCCATTTTAAAAACTGTTTTTTAAATCAATGGTTCAAATTTTGACAACATCGATGTTGTCAACCATGACAACAATTGTACAAATAGGTTAATTCATACTAAAACCATTCCTAGTATAGCACCAACCCAGAAACATAAATACATAATATAGGAAATTTTATACCAGATTACCTGTTCCTGGGCACGGAAATACATGAACGGGGTATAATGGAGAAAATTAGAAACCCTGGACGTATAAATGTCAGCATACCTACAATTTGGAAGCATGAAGTGTTCAGACAGAAAATATACAAAGATTTCAGTTTCAACTACTCTTATCCGTAGAAGTTGATACGTAAATGTCATGATAGATTCACATACTTCTCAATTTGTCTCATCAAGTGGCTCTTGTCCCACAGACCTGCTCTAGAAAGAAAACCCCACCTGAAAATGGAAAAGATCCGGCGGATCAACTTGCGAGACTGTATTTATCAAATAATAGAGATGTAACATATGGGAAACTTCTGCTTGCCAACAGACTTAGAGACAGATGAAGCCCATGCGAACTAGACTCTGAACTTGATGGGTAAATATATTAAGACTTGGGGTCATAGAATGCGTCTAACCTTTTATTGAAGTGCTCTCCATCTTCTTCCAGCATCGGAGCAATTTTCTCGTCTAGTCTTTGCATTACAATGAGTAGCTTTTGGATGCTTTCTGTGAGTTCCTTATCATCCATACGAGTGGCAGCAAGAGTCTTAAACACACAAAAACAATATGCTTAACTCAGAATGCAAACTATGGGGAGTCTTTCATTTAAGTGGGACACTATATTTTTGTTACTATTGATAACATAGTTAAAAACTAAACACACCATTATTACAGCTTCTCAGCGTAATTAAATCCCCCAAACCACCATCCTCTCAAATATATAGATGTATAGAGTTTAGAAAAACCATTTCTAAGCATCATGAACGATTTTATGTAATTCAAAAGGTTTTCCTAGGTAATCACGAGGATTTTCAATTCACTGACTTATTGAGAAAAGGAAAATGATTCTTGTACATAACTATATACATAATATTTTACATAATGATGAAGTGTCAAAACGTAAGTGAGTAAGTTATTTAATTAATGGGATTTTGATCAAATTAAAATTCCCCACATCATCCGTTGGTAAACCATTATGAAAATTATTATGTAAATATAGCACAAACCATTGAGAAAAATAAAGCTCTTTATCCGTTTTAAGGAAACACTTGCTTTGATTTTTCTCAGTAGTCATGTTGAAATTAACTATTCGATCCACATGAATGAACCAACTCCAGGCAGCTCTGAAGTGAAAACTATTTGAATTGCTTCCCCTTAAATCCTCTCCTTTCAGTATAAACAGTGACCAACTTATGTAGATTGTAGCCATGCTGAATCAAAGACAAATATGTGCAAGTATCCAATATATAATTTTTGATGCATGTAATGTCAGAAACTAGTAAGAAATAACACCAATGATAGCATAAAAAGGATGTCCTCAAAAATTACAACCAACAACTTGAATACAGAAAACTATCCACACCACTAGGATAACATGCAGAAGAATATGAAGATATTTCTAGAAGCAATGGAGGAATAAAAAGAATATCATATAGTAATTTTACGAGAAGAAATAGAAATGCCCACTTACTTGAGCAGGGCGGCCTTTAGTTCGCCTCTGTAGAGCAAGGCGGAGTTGGTTGAATAGATCCCCAACAATCTCCTTTTGATTTAAAAGCTCTACCACCTTGGCCCGATGACTTTGATTATGAATTAAAGCACTATACTGTAACATCATAGTAAAACCAAATAACGTTAAGAGTATAGTAAAAAAACACGTGTATCTCAAGAATTAGCATCCAACGATTAAATATACATCCGAAAGAGAAACAAACATACATCATTGTTATAAAATAAAACTACCAAATAAATTAGAAAAAAAGGATAGATCAAACACTTAATAAAACTCAGACAGAAACTAAAGAAAAGAAGGAAAAATATCTGTCTACTTTCTTCCATAGTCACCCATCAATCCCTCATCAATGTTATGCAATAGATGCAAAGACTGAATATAATCAAACCTCCTGTTCTAGTTCACGGCAAATCAACGCTGTCCTCCACCGAAGATGAACTTTGGATTGGCTAACATCTGTATATATATGATCACCAACATATAAAATTTCATCTCCATGAACGCCGAGAGAATTCTCGACCATCTGAGCACTTCCCCCAGAGTACAAGCCCCCTACAGGAAACGATAATATAACTTACAATATTTCCTAGCATCAAATAAACTGAGGATGTCTAAACCAAGTATGATACAGATACGAAATCATCCAAATAGATAATTCTCGTCTGTTAGTAATTATTGAACTATCAGTATGTGACTATAAAAGTTTCAGCCAATCTGACAAAAAGGCAGCCAATGGATAAAATTACATTGAGAAAAAATTAACAGTCAATATACCTACTTATATAGGACAAATGCAAACTGAAAAACCATTATGCTTGATTTTAAAAATGACTTCAAGTTTTCCATTTCGTTAGATACTTCAAAAGTTAGCCATATTAAAAGTTATGATCACAAATGTATGAAGTAGAGAAGACAAATTATACCACTTCTTAGCTTAATATGAGTTAAGTCCAACATATAATTAACTGGTCAGGTCTTGGGTTTGCTCCCCAGTGGTCACCAGTTCGAGTCTCCTCAGGGCTACTGAAGTGAGTACCCGGCCGTAAGCTTCAGGGCCCCGTTGGGCCACTGAGGGGAGAAACGGCTGTAAACTTCAGGGCTCCGTGGGATTAGTCGAGGTGCGCGCAAGCTGGCCCGGACATCCACGGTTATCAAAAAAAAAAAAAAAAGTCCAACATATAATTAACGATGGTATTTTAATAACCGTGTTTAACTCTGAAGCAAGCATGACTTTCTAAAATTATCATTATTTAAAATATGTACATGCTATAAGAGCAGCAAGCCTGCATTCTATTTTCCATTCTTCCATTATAATATGTTGTGATTACAAATCACAGAAAGGAAATCTAAAATGTATAGAAATAAATTTCATGAAAAAAAGGGGCTAAGAAACTAGGTAAAATCACCTGGATAAGCCTTGAAACATGGGCGCATTAGACCTTCACCAGTCACCACCTCGTACATGGGGTGTGACATCTGAAAAAATTCTGGCTTCCTGGCAGAGACTATTACCTATATGGAAAGGGTCGATCAAAACCTTCTTGAGAGTTATTATTTACGTTTACTGAGAAAGCACTTGGATTGTATACTAATTGACGTTGAGAAAAAAGGGAGTGTATCAAGTAAAATGATAAAATAATGAAAACAAGATCTTCGTATTTTAAGTCTCAGGTATGTATAAAAGGCTTAATTCTGTCTTATAACAATTGTAAAAGGTACATTATAGACGCAAATTTGATTGGCAGTAAAAATGTTATACTAATTTCTACCCACCATGTCAAACAGGTCTCGCCAGATCATATTATTCGGAAGAAATCGATTGAAAGAATGCTGCATCATTTTGTCAGTGTAATGATAATCTGAATTGGTAATAAGCAAGAGTCTTTTGCCAGCCTGATGCAAACAGATGATGAAATTTTCAGTTCTTATTATCATCTTTATTGTCGAAAATAAATGCTTAAAACAAAAAGGGTTTCGTAACCATAAACTTAGAAATCAATAAAAAATTTATCAGTTTTGAAGCAATATTTTCTGAAGAGATTAAAAAGAAATTGTACCTCCTTTTGATCTAACAGTGCTAAAGGTAGCTCAGGATCAGGTTCAACAAACAATTCAGGATTTGACATTATCTCACTCTGTACAGTTGTCTCAGATTAGTTGACAATTATGCAGTGTAAATTAGAAAGATAAATGTAAACCAATAAACTACCTTTAGCTGACCTTCCACATGTGCCCTGAAGAGCGCTTTCCCAACAGCCTGAAACCAAGGCAGAAAGTTAAACAATGGAATATACCAAAGATTATCAATCAGACAATCTCCCAATGATGAACCTTGTAAAGTCCTTTATACTCAAGTGGACCGAGATCTTCTGCTATAACTCCTTCATCCAATCTATCCACCATCTGAGCACAAGATAATCTATCAAGCTTAGTACAGGAACCAGAAAACACAATATGTATAAGAAATGAAACTATATGGTTGAATGGAAATTTAGAAGTTCAGGTATGCATGTATTTCCTAAACTACTAAAAAAATGTTGCTTCGATAAAGAAAATCCATTGTCAGTACTACTCATCCAGTAAGACTTTGTAATGATAGATTGGATCACCCATGACAGCATAAGAAAAGACATTCTGTGCTCAAAGACAATCTTTGATAGTATATATATCCTATGTATTGATAGCTTTTTCTGAAAAATTCTAACATCATTTCTAGAATCAAAATGTTTCTTGAAACAAATGTATATTTATAATGCCAGAAAATGAGATCACTGTTTTGTTTGAAAACGTTACTACAGCCCACATGGTATAAAGTTATTACTTGCATAGAAGTTGTTTCCCTCAATTTTCACCATTTTATTACTCTCTGTAGGACAAAGATTCCATTTTTCTATCAAAACCTTTTTTTACTGGATAATTCAGCTCAGTACATTTCACTCTAGGGAATACCCTAGCATACGAACAAATATCCTGAAAGCAAACACCAGAACTAAACAGAACTTATTATAGAGAGAATGCATAAGGAAAATGATAAAACATGCTTTTGCAAATACGAATGGAACAAATGTTACATGTCAAGA
Source organism: Fraxinus platypoda (assembly GCA_903798405.1). NCBI lineage: Eukaryota > Viridiplantae > Streptophyta > Magnoliopsida > Lamiales > Oleaceae > Fraxinus > Fraxinus platypoda. Next base: position 6,940 of record CAIGRT010061222.1, on the reverse strand, counting down.
TAATAAACTAGCTAAACAAGTGTTTAAAATATTGCCATAGGTGCATACTGCAATCACTATCTACCTGCATATAAGCCACTGCTTCTGATACGGAGAATAGTGTATTGAGGAACTCCCACCGGCTCTCCTTACGCAGATCCACAAGTTCTCTCCCGTACATCTCACTAACATGCATAGAAAGTTATTAGGCAATGTATGAAAATGACCTCAGTTTGCCAAATAATACACATTAATTACAAGGATTAAACTTAAAATCCTAAAATTGAATTGATGGCGGAGTCCACCTACCATATTAAATTATGTAATCTAGTATCCATCTTTTAAACCATATTCTTTGCAACAAGCTATTTAGGGCATAAAATACAGAGTTTTCAAAAGATTGGCCACTCACTTTGCATGTTATACAAATAATTATAGTAGCAAGGTTTTGAAATGCACCTCACTTCCCTAGTAGATAACATTCTTGTGCCATGCATAGCCCTCTTAATATATCCAAAACGGTCTGCCTTCACTAAGTTTCCGTTCTCCTTGTCTATTACAAGGCCTCTAATAACCTACAAGTATAACAAACCAGAAGACTCGTTGGAACTTACATCGTAGATAATGTCAACCTACACTTTGGGAAAAAATTACAGTGTACCAGGTCGGGATCAAATGCCAGTCCATCAACAGGAAAACCCATATTTTTCAAGTTGTCCATACAGTAGTCGTAAGCCCTTCCTTCCCAAGCCTGCAAGATTGGAAATGCATCTCAAATAACCAAAATGATGCCAATTTATTCCATCTAGGAAAAAAATAGTATTTCCACAGCATTTATAACAAGAAATGCATTAAAGTAAAAATGAAATGCAAGACATAGGAAAACATAGAGATTAAAAAATGGTGAGCTGTTATGACAAAAGTGATACGTTGATAACCTTTGGTAATAAACATGAGAATGATGTCAGATAGCAAAATAAAAATAACAGATAAAAGTGCAAACTGATATCAATATTATATAGTAGTAAATTGTAATTTTCCATGCTAGTATAAAAAAAAATGTTAAACGAAATTCAGAAACCATGAAAATTGTATGTGTGGTTTAAGGGTTAACATGAAGGAAAAGAATAGTTCCTCCTCTAATTTGATTCATACGTAATACAATAGGTGAATATTTGAGTACCATCACATTATAGTGCATCAACGTGTAATCCATGTCATATCCAATGGCACTGATGGACCGTAGATTTAGAGTGCGGGTACAGAATATGCCACGGGGAGAATGTCTTGCAGATAATGGATCCTGCACATTTTTGTCATAACATAGAGTCAACCACAAGAAATAAAGAAAATGGACACAAAAGTTAAAGATGCAAAGTTACTTTACAGAAATTGTATATAGACAAGAAAAAGCTTCAAAACGTCGCAAATAGCTTGCTTTTACCCAAGTATTCCACTGTTTTAACTCCTCATCATAACATTAGAGACTCCTATAAAACTATAGAGCAATTAAGCTATTTGATCTTCATATTTTGCTATAAAGTGTGAGAACAGTTCACATAGTGGCTCATTAAGTGGCTGTAAGAATGGCTATCGTAGATAAACAAGTAACTTGCAAAGCATTGTCATAAAGTATGATTTCAATAACATGGAACTGTTTAGCAGCACCTGCATCGATTTGAAAGAATATCTAAATCAGGACAACATTCATATTTAGAAACGGAACTAGATGATATAAAAACACAGTAACACATGGTAATTACCGGAATGCCCAAGTGATTAAGCAAGTTCTCGGCCCCTTGAGCTTCCATCCTTGCCACTTCCTCAATGGGCCCTTGCAAACCTGCCTCCTCATCAAATCCTACATTCCCAACAAACGACAAACCATAAGTATACAGAGAATTCCTCCGCCCGTATTTATGAATTGAATACCAAAATAGAATGGATTTTTCAAATACCCAAGTCGAGGTTAAGGTTAAGATCCCCTTTGGTGCTCTGACCAAGGTAGTCGACGTCGAACTGACCGGGGGAAGTGACGGAAAACACACCACCCTCCGAGGAGGCGACGCACAGAGACGCCATGTTCAAATTCACCATATTTCGCATAGTAAATACATTAGTATTACCAGAAAATGGGAAATAACGAGGGTTGATAGATTTCTTCCTTCTTAGAGTGACATTTACACAGATGGTGGTGGTGGTTGAGGCCGCCATTCAAGGAGTTGCCGCGCAACCTTGACACCAATAATTCTCAGAAACTTAAAAAGAAATTACAGAGAGGAAAAAGGGCGACTTTGCATTCTGCTCTGCCTCTTTGGTAAATTAAAATTACAGTTAATTTTCTTTCCAATTTAGCAGTAGTAGTGGAAGATTCTGTTTCAATGCTTTCGCAATTGACTGTGGTCCATGGGACCGTAGGGACTAGACGGAGACGGACAACACTTTGGTGTTGTACAATTTTACAACCTCTCACAAGGAGGTTTAATCGCGGCCCCACATCCTTGTGAGATTGTAAAAATGTTGTAGACCAAAATGTTGTACAAATAGACTTACTGGACGGACAAAGGCAGGCGCTGCGGGGCTATTTTAGCTACAAAAATGCTACTTGTACATACTTGGTTCCCATTGTGGACCTCACACACATGTAAGAGGATTGTGTATCAAGGTGTGTAAGCGTAACAATGTTCATTTTAGCTATGACTTGGTCAAACAGTCACTTCAGTCAAAAATATTTATCATTCGTGACAACGACTTGTTGTTGATTAAAAGACAAAAACACACTTAAATATTTTATACAAATATAAAAATATGAGTTTGTTTAAAAAGACAGTAATACCTTTTAACTTACAAAGTAAAAATCCAAACTTCTCACTTAAAATTTCAAAATTAAATCACTTTCTTCATTTGTTTATTTCAACACAGATAAAAATTCTATCATTTTTCATCCGCTTCAACATTAAAATCTTGTAAACTTATGAAACTCTCAACAAAAATATTTCGTTTATATCCAACCCTTCAAATCGATAGGTATATTTACGTACATTTAATTTCATTTTCGTTAAATTAGTATATTTTTAAATCGTTAAATTTTATTTTGAAAAATACTGTAGCATACGTAGATAATTTTATAAAAAAAATAATATTCGGACCAAACGGCAATGCCGAATGGTTGGACGACCCTGACCGTCTGGACAGGTGACCGATCGATTTTTTTTCCTACCCTTATTAACTAATTCTTTATGTTTAATCTAAGTTTTTTTTTTCTAATATTTTGATCATAATGCAGATATAACATCAGCATATGTCTCGATTTGTTATTTCGGTGAATTTCAAAAGAACTAAAATGGTCGATGTGAATGAAAATAGACGAGTGAAGAAGATGGGGTTAATGCAATTTTGATAACATCGAGTACATCGTTTACGAAAATGTATCATGATATACAAAACATGCTTAATGTCGATTCCTCTCAGTACGATATGGAATTGAGATTTTTTATTTCATAAGCATTCAACCATTCTGATTCCAAATATGCAAGTTACTTCTGAAGGGCAAATGAAGTTTGTAATTAAGCCTCCGTTTGACACCCGTTAATTTCTCATTCTCATTCTTCATTTCAACCACACATTCTCTAAATAAAATAATATTACACACAAATCTAAAACTTTTCATCACTTTTCCACCACACATTCTCACATCAATCACTATTCCAAAATTTCTATTCTCCTCAAAATTAAATTCAAACACAATTTCTTCATTTCAACCACACATTTACCCAATAAAATAATATTACACACAAATCAAAAACTTTTCATCACTTTTCCCCTACACATTCTCACATCAATCACTATTCCAAAATTTCTATTCTCCTCAAAATTAAATTCAAACACAAGCTAAATTGAACCAAGGCCACAAGGTGGCTCCTATTTGCGTAATTTTATTGAGGAAGAATTTCCCCGATGGTGAATGTGAAAATTTCGATGGATGAGATCATAATGTAAATGATTTTTGGGATACAGTGAATATAACTCATGAGAATGATGTGGATATTCCCGAGACAGTTGATATTCACCATGATTTCACTATTAAGCATGGAATTCATGAGGAAGTTTAAGACAACGAGGATGAAAGGCGATTTACAAATCAGGATTTGATTGATTTATCCAGTTAGAGACATGAGTGTGGTGGGAGTTCACAGGTTGGGCCGAGTACATGGTCTTCTAATTGTTCAAGTGTTCCCGATAATGAAGATTTTCATGTCGATCAACTGTTTGACACGAGAGAGATTTACAGGAAGTTGTACACCAGATTGCAATGAAACATAACTTTGAGTTTATAGTAAAGAAACCAAACAAGTCTAAATACACAATTATTTGTGTTGACAACAATTGCAGTTGTCATTTGAGAGCGATGTAGAAAGACACGAATGAGTTCTTTGATAAGTGTATTTTGTACAATTATCTATACCATTAAATTAGAGTATTTGTTAGTGATTTGGATGGCTTTTAGCTTATTTTTGTGTTAATTATGTTTGTTAGGTTGAACTCAATGCAAATTGTTAGATTTGGAAGAAATGAACTAAAAACGTGCGAAAACGAAGGAAATCCAAAGTTTGAGAACCAAAGTGTAATACATCCAATAGTTGATTCTGACCATAAAACGATGATCGAAGATAATATGGGATCAATTGGATGCAATTGGAGATAAAATGAGTGAAATATAGAGGAAATATTTTCACAAATCAATTTCCAATCGAAGAAGTTATGGTCAAGATTTTTAGCCTCAACTTGAGATCCATTTTCCGGATAGAAAACGTTTGAATTGAAAAAATTGTAGCTCTTTGAATTATCTTTCCAACGCATTTTGAATCATATCAATCGGATATCTGTAGAGAGCCTGCTACATTGCCTCGAAGTGCTGTGACCTCGGTATGAAGGTCTCCTATATCCCGTTGCAAAACTCCTATCTCCTCTCATAGCACTCCTAACTCTGTCGTGAAATCATGTCTCAACTCCCAGTCGCATCGTTCCCAGCTCCTCTATGATAATACCAATCAGACGTGCAAAGAAATCATTGGAATAAGAGGTCTGACTGGGTGCAAGTGATCCACATGGGATGTGGCTGGATGCGGGAGAAGGAGATCTCATCGAGGAAGGTGATAACAGCGGTGGCAGTGATCTATTGGGTGGAGATGATCTAATCGGTGGAGGTGAATGAGGGTAAAGGCGATCGTCGTAACACTAGATGACACTCATATACAAATAAGAAGATTAACAATTAATAATCTACACACTTATATTATAAGTTAGATCAACTGATGGTATTAAATAAACATGCCCTATCTCTATTCGAAACGGACTCGAACAGTGGATCGCCTTCAGTAGGTGGAACGGATAATCCACGCACGTACATCTAATCCTCCTCATCCATCGATGCAGTAAACTCAACGTGGACTTCGAGATAACATATCGACATTTCAACATGTTAATGGTCATGTATCGAGCAGAGTAAATATACATACAATATAAGTAGCAAATATATAATACTCACCTGAGGATTGTCGATGATAGATGTCAAATCTCTGGTCAATGGCTTTTCATATGCTCACCAGTGAAGCATTCACAGGTAGCTGGTCTCTTTGCTGATCACCCACTTACTACCTAAAGCGGGGATTGTCTTATACGCCCATGATTACAACAATTACAATTATTATGCTTATATATTTAATACTTGCGCTCGGCCTTCCTTGACTTGGGCGTCAAATGCACCCTGTTGAAGACGTGTAGCGTATCGGTATAACATCTCCGACCTCATGAAAATTTGTTGAAGGCATTCAATATCATCAACAACATCTAATGAAAAAAGGTCCATCGACGTCTTACAGCGTCGACACCTCAGTACACTCTTTAGTATGAACACCAATCTCAACTTCAACTTGTCCAACATGTGATCGCATTTCCTGAATGCGTCCTCTAACTTTGGGGGTGTAACAGACCCTTTACTTCCAAAATATAAATCCAGCAACCTTTTATTTGCCGTAATACGAGCCATCGCTACTTCTTCACCATTCACTTCAAGCTCGTAATGAGGGCAAATTCAAGGATCGAGAATCTTGATACCTTCTCATCCCCTATGGCAAAATGCAGCTCATCGCCATCGACTGACTTAAGCAGCCGATGTAATAAATAATTAATTATCTGACCTAAAAATTGCATGTCATTCAACGAATAAAAGGACCATAGGAATGATTAGTGGAGTATTGCTACGTGCTCCTCATTGAGCCCCTCCAATATTGTAGCACAGCTGGAAAGTTACAATACGATGTAATTTTCTCCCAATGAATACTGTTGCCAAATGATATTCCATCATGCAAAAATAATAAACGTTAAAACCATATACAACAAATTATGAATAAAATATAATATTTTAAAATTTAACTAAATGCTGTTGTACGCAAGAAATAAATTCATCTCACACATTAAAAAGAAAAAGCAAAAATGAAATTTTGTATAATGTAAATTGAAATAGAAAAAATAATTTCAAGTCAAGTAAAAGTAAAAAATGAAAATGAAACCCGTTTGACCCCCATTAAATTTATAACACATTTTTCTTCCTCTTCTTTGTAATCATATATTCTTCAATAAAATAATATTACACATAAATTAAATTAAATTAATGAAAAAGAAATTAAATGAAGAAAAAAAAAAGAAATTAAAAAAATTATAACATTGAAATTTAAAATAAAAAAGGAAAAAAATTAAACGAAGCAAAAGGAGAAAATGAAAAATAATTGATGAAAAAGAAATTAAATGAAGAAAAAAAAGAAATTAAAAAAATTATAAGATTCAATTTTATTTTATTTTTTGAAAAAAGAAAAAAAAACATGCATACAAAAAGGAAAAAATGAAATTGAAAAAGTAATTGATGAAAAGAAAATAAATAAAAAAGAAATTGAAAAAAAAA
>CAIGRT010061197.1:0-14457 GCA_903798405.1 Fraxinus platypoda | reverse complement strand
TGCACAAACTTACCAACAAGGGTAATCCTGTAAGGTTCCGCCAGGAATTGTTCATCAACCTCATCAAAGAAGATAGCAGGTTCCCCATGATGGATGTATGGTTCTTTAGATACCAAACTGTGATGCCTGGAATCTTCGGGTTCTCGAAGAACATGCGCAAATGATTTTTTCTGACTTCTTTCAGCCCGAGTAATAATAGGTCGACAATTAGGCGCATCAGCATAGGATCGAGGAGCCTGTGTAGCAGAAGAATTCCCACTCTGCATATTTCGGGTCTGCTGGTTCCGATTCTGCGTTCCATTAACCAATTTGGAGGTGGCATGATCAGTTTGAGTGGATGTTAAAATTTCTAAGTTCATGTTAAATATGTGAATCCAAGTCTCCCATATTAAAACTTTGACAATTTAGCCCCCATATTTTAAGTTATGTAAACGTTGCATGCGATTTTTACACACACATTATCAGTTTAGTTTTTGCCACGCGAGAACCCATATTTACATATTTCAATAAATTAAGGATTCAAGACCTTACTTTTTGAAGGATGGGAGTTAAAACCACACTATTAATGAGTCTAGCGCTATTTTTCTCTAGAAAGGGCGGATTGAGAAAGAAGATAATGACGGAAAAGGGTATTTTACAAATGTAAACAAAATGAGGTCATCAGATATAAATTTATAAGTAACTTAAATTTTCAATCTTTTCCCCAACTTAGTCCTTGAAACGTTCCTCAGAAACATAATTGGCTTTGTGACTTTATCCAAGCAACTTAGAGATTAACATTTTTTAAGTCCTCACGCGGGTCATCATGCATTATCTAGTTTGGATTTGTATGGTATACATTTAAAGGTACCTTAATTTATAAGGATGATGTTTTTTTTTTTTTTTTTTTTTGGTACAGCACATTAGACGAAGAACAAATTTGTCAAAACTAATATGACTCATTATAATTGTTAAAGATTTAGTTACTTTTGAATCGTTCAACCAGAATAAAAACGACCCAAACTGAGATTGTTCGAGAATAATGATTATTTCTTGTAAATGGATTCGAATATTTTGTTATAATCATAAAAGTAGTTATAGCTTATTGAAAATCTAAAGGGAGAATCATAATTGACTTTGAACAAGTGGTGTTAAATTGATGAGTATTAGTGCAATTGGCCGACCATTGCTTGGTAAATGACCGGTGAGATGATGGGTGAATATTTTAGCAAATAAGTGACATTTTATTGTATAATATATATAGATATGATAATGCTCTAAAGAGCCAAGCATCATCCAAAGTTTGGGTTGGGTTAGATATGTTCTTGATATCATATTTTATTTAAAAATTTCTTCGAGATTTATTTATTTCGCACTATCTTTCTTTCTCGACGCTTGACAAATCAGTATGGTACAATACTATATGATGCAACTTCTATTAGTTTGCTAGCATTTTGGATTTTGATCAACAAAAAATGTTAATGCCTTTGGAAAACTTTCATTTGAGGTTACGTGAATTATAAATTTGTTATATATTAGTCATTTAATTTTAATTTACTTTGATCGGCTTACTTATGTATTTGTTCGATATGAACGTTCGTTTGTAACCATGACCAAAACTGGCGATCAGTCTCACGTGGCTGAAAGAATGCGTGACTTTGCACTTGTTTGACGATAAATCAGTAGTTTTCCAATCGAAGGGACAAATTTTGAGTTTTTATTGTTTCCAAAAGCTATTGATTTAATGTCAAAACAAGTCCTAGTCACATACTTTGCAGCCATGTAGAACTGGGTATTATTTATAATTAATATCGTCCAATTGAAATAAAACAAAAGTTGAGTAGTCAAACTGAAAATGATTTAAAGATGGGTGACCATCGTGAAATGAACCTTTCAATTGTGTGACCATCCCCTCACGTGTACTTAGTCAACTACGATTAAGATAACTCGAACAATTTGCCTTCATTTTATTTGAGTTTATCATTTACGATTTATTTGATAACATGGATTGTACCGTATTGAATATTATTAAAAATATAAAATTTATTTTCAATAATATTTAATACTAAGTATCGAATATTATGTCAATTTCTTTTGGTTGACTTGTATAAATTGCTCAAATTCTTCGCCATCTCCTAGCCAGCAATCTTGACTCTATATTTTGTTTGTTAGGGCATTTTAATATTAGACTTGGTGTAAACAAATATATAAGCTGGAAGTTATCTACAAATCACATGATCAATAATTTCGAACCTACTATTGGTTCTTCTACGGTGTACTTTCGACTATACTATTGTTGATGATTTTTATAATATTTGCATTGAGACGACAAATATCATTAATATAAAAAATGGCCTGATAAATCTTTACTTTAAAAACCAAAACTATCCAGTATCATCTAACCATACATATCAAACGTGCCCTTGAAATATCGATCATAACCCATAATCTAAAATTTCGAAAAATTTGGTACATGTTTCAGTAATGGTATTTGTGACATTCAAGAAAATGTTTGTTTTATTTTTGGATTAATAATAGAAAACCTCCCTAGAAACGTTTCAATTTGCGATATACTCCCTACTTATTGAAAAATCGCAGAAAACCTCCCTCTTTGAAACATTTTGTGCGAAAGACCCTCTACCGTCAACATTCGTCAAATTTGTCATTAAAAACAGTAAAAAATGCCAAAACAAAAGGAAAATTTGTAATTTCAGTACCCAAACTTTTACTTTTTTACAAATTAAATCCAAATGTTTTATAGGTGTGACCCACAATTTCAAATTTTTACAATTTTATTTTTCACCCTACTCCATTCTACCCCACTTCATTTTCTTCCCCAAAAATATTTTTTTTATTTTTCACATAAAAATCAATTAATTTAAAATAATTAAATCAAGATAAAAAAAAAAATTCATCATCATCATCATCTTCTTCTTCTTTCTCACTGCCACCCCCCACCCCACGCACCCCATCACCAACACATGAAACCAAAACCCAGAAAAACCCAAGAGCAATTGATTCAAAGTTTTTATGAATTGACCAATCCTCAAATGGTGTGTTGGTGATGGGGTGCAACTTAAGTCATATTTGGTTCACATTATTTTTTTCATTTTCATTCTTCTACTCATTTTCAACAACACATTCTTTAATAAAATAATATTTTCCATCACATCAATAACTTTTTCTTCTTTTTCAATCACATATATCCTCAAATGGTGTGTTGGTGATGGGGTGCAACTTAAGTCATATTTGGTTCACATTATTTTTTTCATTTTCATTCTTCTACTCATTTTCAACCACATATTTTTCAATAAAATAATATTTTTCATCACATCAATAACTTTTCCTTATTTTTCAATTACATATTCCCCATCACATCAACAGTAAAAATGCATTCTTACCTTCAAAATGTGCACCAAACGGGGGCTAAAATAAATACATGTTTTATACACCTTTACACTTGCAGGAGAGATCAATATAGATATATACAGATTGTTTTATAAAACTTACAGAGTAGAGCAACAGAATGACTAGCACCAGCATATATGAGTAATACTCTACAAATTGGCCCAGTAACTGTTTCACTGCTACTATGCGTTTGGCCTTCCTCTACCATCTTTTCCTTTTCCTTAATCTTTCTCTTAAAGTCTCACTTTATCTGCGTGTTTTTTGAGCATGGATTTAAGGGTTTTTGTCTCCAAGATTTCCCGAGTTTTTCATAGAAACTTTGAATCAATTGCTCTTGGGTTTTTCTGGGTTTTGGCTTGGTGTGTTGGTGATGGAGTGCGTGGGGTTGGGGGTGGGAAGAAGAAGCAATTTTATTTTTTGTTTTTTATCTTTTTTATTTATTATTATTATTTTTTTTAATCTTTGATTTAATTATTTTAAATTAATTGCTTTTTATGTGAAAAAAAAAAAAATTGGAGAAGAAGATGAAGTGGGGTAGAATGGAGTAAGGTGAAAATAAAGTTTTAAAAATTTGAAATTCTGGGTGGCACCTATAAAACATTTGGATTTAATTTGTAAAAAAGTAAAAGTTTGGGTACTGAAATTGTAAATTTTCCTTTTTAAATTTGGCATTTTTTACTGTTTTTATTGACAAATTTGACGAATGTTGACGGTAGGAAGTTTTTCACACAAAATGTTTCAAAGAGAGGGATTTTTTGTGATTTTCAATAGATATGAGATTTATCGTAAATTGAAACGTTTCTAGGGGTTTTATGTTATTAATCTTTTTATTTTTTATTTTATATAATAATGTAGAGAAAATTGATTTTGCGGGTCAACGGGGTAATTGTACGTGTACATACGTAGGAGACCAAATAGGATATTCTTTGAAATAGGACAAGACATGTGCAAATGGCCATTACATTACTGAAAATGTCAGCCCATCACGTTTATATCATATATAGTAACATATCGGATCTCTTGTCAACAAAAAGGAAAATACCTCATAATGCATCCCAAAGACTCTTCACCCCTCCATCACTATGAATAGGTTTTCTCCAAGCCATTTAAAAAATTTACAATATATTTTAAGTACTATACGATAAATTATTTTACAGTTCAACGTTTCAAATAATTGAAAAATATTTTACAACGAAAAGATAAAAAACATTGAATACTTGTATTTTTTTACAAACTTACAATTAATATCATAGCAGACATCTTGTCTTGATAGACTTTCGTAGATAGCATGATTTGAAAGGATTATTTCCATTAAAAGGTTGATTTTGTGAGGCTACCAAGTTGGAATAAAATGGATTGTTACGTAGAGTCATCGTCAATGAAATTTTTTGAGAAATTAACTTAAGATTTTAAATGTAAAAAGTCATGTAACGTGGTTCAAAATAATTAATGGATAAATTAATTTTCATTCTACAATATGTATGGTCATTTAATATTTGGTAAATAGAAGCAGTCGCAACCACCATAATTATCTTTTTGTTTGGTACATTCAAGTGGTCACTACAATAGTTTTATACAGGGAAAAGGATATTCAACAAGTGGCAATGGGAGCTTGTGAAATTTCCCCTGCACCCACCCACGTAATATACACGCTTTCTCCCCTCTTTCATATAATATATAAAATATTTGTAACATCGAATTTTAACCATCTTATCTAAAAATTAGCATTAGATCACCATTATTTGAGTGACCCAATTTATAGACTTACGAGCTTGAACAGTACATCCCTCAGTCGTCACACCCTCGTAGCACGAATCTTGATCCAGGATACCACTTATAAAATCAGACTTAAATTATCTAATCTAAAAGCCAATTATGTATATGCACAGCATAACATAAAGAAAGTCCACCAGCCAGCCGTCCCAAAAGTAAACGCTTTTTTTGATAATTTAGGCTCAACTTTTAATATTGCTCCATGTCAACATCACCCACTCTATCTTCCTCTCTACCATCTCTCCCTCCTCTTTGGTGGGTAGAAGACTAAAGTCTGCACAAACTTGGATGAGAAAACTGGACGAAGAACCCACATGATTGATTGGAATATCTTTGGTACCTTCATCTGTCTTCATCTTCTGTTGTTTTCCTAATAATCATCAACACACAATAACCCCTTTTGAATCAAATCCTACGCAGTCGTCAACCTATTTCAGCCATGCTCTTGTCTCCATTCCATTCTTCTTCCTCGTCCTATTGGTGTTTCTTGGATGTGCTGTTAATTGTAGTAGTGGTGAATCTTTCTTGTTCTGTATATACCTGCCATGGCTCATGTAATGAACAAGATCGAAACTCTTTATCATCATTCAATCTGAGTATTAGTACTCCATCTCCTTTGAATTGGTCTCTTTCTTTTGATTGCTGCAGCTGGGAAGGAGTTGGATGTGATGAGAGTGACAGGGTGAACAGTCTATTGCTACCGTCGAAAGGGCTAGTTGGAAGCATATCTCCTTCTATTGCAAACCTCAGCCATCTCTCCCAACTCAACTTGTCACGGAATTGGCTATCTGGTCCTATCCCGGATGGATTTTTTATGGCCTTGAACCGCCTGGTAATCATTGATATAAGCCATAATCGTCTCACCGGACAGTTATCAGATCCTGATAAGTTGATGAGTACTGTCACAATAGTGGATTTATCCAGCAACCACTTCTATGGGATTATCCAATCTTCATTTCTCCAGCCTGCATTGAATTTGCAAAGATTTGATGTCAGCAATAACAGCTTCTCCGGTTCAATCCCTTCATCTGTCTGCAGATTTTCGCCTTCAATTGTGCATCTTGATTTCTCCAATAATGACTTTGTAGGCCCAATTTTGCAAGGGTTTGGCCTGTGTCCCAATCTATTGAGACTACGAGCAGGTTTCAATAACCTTTCGGGTGCCATTCCCAATGATATTTACACGGTTTCAGCACTGCAAGAACTGTACTTGCCTGCCAATAAACTCTCTGGAGTGATAGATGGAAGCATTGTTAACCTCATTAACCTTAGAAACCTCTCTCTCTATGGTAATGAATTGACAGGAATGATTCCTCAAGATATTGGGAGGCTCTCCAACTTGGAACAATTGTGGCTTCACATAAATAAACTAAATGGAACTCTGCCCCAATCTCTTACGAATTGTAGGAGACTTACAACGCTGAATTTAAGGGTCAACCTCCTTGAAGGTGAGCTTTCTGCTTTTGATTTCTCCAAATTCATTCAGCTTAGATCAATTGACCTTGGGAATAATTTCTTCAGAGGTAGATTGCCATCGAGCCTTTTTTTGTGCAAGAATTTGACCGCAATTCGCTTGGCTACTAATAGTTTAAATGGAGAGGTTTTGCCTGAAATAATTGCATTACAATCTCTATCCTTCTTATCCCTTTCTAATAATAGCCTAAACAATATCACCAGTGCTATGCGCATCCTAACAGGGTGCAAGAACCTCAGCACTTTGATCCTCTCAAAAAACTTTTACAATGAACCACTGCCTGGAGATGAAAACTTGATAAGAGCTGGCGAGTTCCAAAATCTTCAAGTCCTGGGTTTAGGTGGCTGTGGATTCACGGGTCTAATTCCAATTTGGCTGGCCAGACTAGATAAGCTGGAGGTTCTAGACTTATCGCTTAACAACATCACAGGCTCCGTCCCAGGATGGTTTGGGGATCTTCCAAACCTTTTCTACTTGGATTTGTCCCAAAACCTTCTATCAGGAAACTTCACCATGGAACTTATAAAACTGAGAAGACTAGCAACACAACGGACTTCAGATCAAGTAGACCAAAGTTATTTAGAATTGCCTGTCTTTGTTCAGCCCAATAATGCCTCCAATCTGCAATACAACCAGCTCTCCAACCTGCCACCAGCAATATACCTCAGGAGTAACAGTATCAGTGGTACCATCCCAATTGAGATTGGCCAATTGAAGTATATCGTTGCCCTGGATCTCAGCGATAACAATTTCTCTGGCAGCATTCCGGACACAATATCTAATCTCACTAACTTGGAAAAACTGGACCTCTCTATCAACAATTTTTCTGGTCAAATTCCTGCATCACTCGAAAATCTTCACTTTCTGTCTTTCTTCAATGTTGCATACAACAATCTTGAAGGTCCTATACCTGTAGGAGGTCAGTTTGACACATTTCCTAATTCAAGCTTTGAAGGAAATCCACGTTTGTGTGGTAAAATTTTGCAGCGCTCGTGCAGTAGTCAATCAGAAACTACCCATCAGTTAGCACAAAGGAAAGGAACGAAGAGAAAAATCATTGTACTTGTTCTCGGGATTTGTTTTGGCATTTTCACTTTTACTCTGCTGATATATTGGGTAATTTCCAAGAGGAGGATCCTACCAAAAAGTGGCCCTGAGAAAATTGATATGGATATGGTATCCTTCAACTCTTCTGGAGTATTTAATGAAGTTGCAAATGATACCAGCCTTGTCATATTGTTTCCTAACAACACAAATAAACCAATGGACCTAACAATCGCTGAAATCTTGAAAGCCACAGATAATTTCAACCAGTCAAACATAATTGGGTGTGGGGGCTTTGGTTTGGTATATAAAGCAACTTTAGCAGATGGTACCAAGCTGGCAGTTAAGAAACTCTCTGGAGATATGGGTCTGATGGAAAGGGAATTCAAAGCCGAAGTTGAAGCTTTGTCCACTGCCCAACATGTGAATCTGGTTACTCTGCAGGGTTACTGTGTTCATGATGGCTATAGATTGCTAATATATTCCTACATGGAGAATGGGAGCCTGGATTACTGGTTGCATGAAAAACCTGATGGAGCATCCCTACTCAGTTGGCCAACTCGACTGAAGATTGCTCAAGGGACAAGTTATGGGGTGGCTTATATGCACCAGATTTGCGAACCACATATTGTGCATCGTGACCTAAAGTCCAGTAACATACTTCTGGATGATAACTTTGAAGCACACGTGGCAGATTTTGGGTTAGCAAGGCCGATTCTTCCTTATCATACTCACGTAACCACCGAACTAGTTGGTACCCTTGGTTACATTCCACCAGAATACAGTCAATCATGGATAGCCACATTGAGAGGGGATGTCTACAGTTTTGGGGTTGTTATGCTTGAACTATTAACTGGAAAGAGGCCTGTGGAACTATTTAAGGCAAAGATGGCAAGAGAATTGGTTGCATGGGTACAGCAGATGAGGAACGAAGGAAAACAAGAAGAGATCTTCGATCCACTCCTTAGAGGCAAAGGCTTTGAAGAAGAGATGCTGCAAGTGCTTGATGTGGCTTGCATGTGTGTCAACCAGAACCCTGTCAAGAGGCCAACTATACAAGAAGTTGTTGATTGGCTCAAAGATGTAGGGTGCAACCGTGAGGCAGCAGCGTAAGGGAAACAAGCTACATAAAGGATTGTACATACAAACATCAGTGCCAAATTACTTCTACAATCAGTTTGCCGTTCAGGCAATTCTTTTTCCTTCAAAAAAAAAACAAAAGAGGTTTATGTAATGAGTATGCGAACTTGTACAAAGATAAATTTTGCTGCCAAAGAAAATAAAAATGCATGTGTACATACAAAAATACACAACAAACACACGCATATGTATTGAACATAAGTTTAATATGCTGTCATGGTAGAGTTTTATACAGCAGTAATTTCTAGGTTCATATGAATAACACTCATTTTATCAATATACAACAGGAATTAAACTTCCAGTGTACAGCATTTACATGGTCATGCTGTCATGCCAAGTAAATTTTATATTCAATCTGCCTATAGAAATGCGTGTTAATAATAAAAAAACTACTTAATCTTTTCCGTATGGTGTAGAATCATGTTCATGCAGAAGGGTAGCAACATAGAGGCGTGACCAAGTTAGATGTAATATACCCTAATCGCGTCAGACATTTTCTCTGTCCTGGAGGTCAAAAGAGAAGAAATTGCTAAAGAACTGCAGGATGTTTCATATCAATTGATCAAACATCTAGGCTTTCCAACACATTGTAGTATGAGATACAAGAGCTTTGCTGACATTCTCCTTTTTGTTTATGTTATCCTAGTATGTGACTACAAATATCTCCAAAAAAAAAAAATATATCAATCACAACTCTCAAATTCAAGTTCCTTTAAGAATCAATTCCAATTACATCCTTTGCTAATCAAATCATTAAGAGTTTGATCGAGCGCAAAAGTTGACATTCTCCATTTTGTTTATTTTATCCTAGTTATGAAGGAATTTGCAAAAGCTACCTTTTCAGCACCTTCAAAATCCTCTACCTTTTCATATTGCCTATTCTAGTCACCTCTGGAAAAGTGAACCACTGTAAAAATTAGCTGCTATTTTGCCTCTTTCTGTAAATCTCAACAACTTTCTAAATCTCAGACAATTCACCTTTAATACATGGTGGGAAAAAAAAAAAGCATTTATGTCAATTGATGTTAACTATCCTGTTTTCAATACCTGATTAGACATGAAACTAAAATGATCCAAGATTTTAATTTAAAGCCACGCCAACCGCATAGCTCGTAACATATTAACCGGAACTATATCTTCTGTGATATCTCAATAAATTATTAGCTCCTTAACATCCTAATGGGAAAAAAAAAAAAATGAACAAACAAAACTTCTAAGGAAGTCAGACAGTTGCTTTTAAAAATAGGAGATAGATCCAATTTACTTTAAATAAAATCGTCAAGGTTTCAATTGTTTAAAAATGATCAAATTAAAATGCTTGGGAATTTTAAACTAAAATATTCAAAATTGTACATATTTCAAAACGTTACAAAGTAATAACGTACAGTTTCTAAGATGACATAAAATCGTTGTAGTTATTGTTTCTCACACATCATCAGTACTAGTTGAAATTTAGAACATAAAGGCCGAAATCTTACAATTCTTCATAATGTTGTGAACTCTCCCCCTAGTTCCGGCCAAATGAATGAACTCAAAATGTTTTAGATATTTCCACAAGCAGTTAGCACTAATCATAATCCGTAAAATCGAAGCAATAATGTAATACCATCAAACTCAAGAGTTGAATTACATCCGAATTTTTTTCTTATAGTCAAGATTCAGTTTTAATTTAGCATAAATAGAAACAGGAAATAAGATAAATCGCGTGGATCAAAATGAATGATAACCTCAAACATCCACACAGAATGAACCGCGATCCCTTCACTTTAGGTCAGAAATTGCAAATATTGGCGTATAATTAGGGTTCTTGGTTTAATTTTGAAAAGGAATATGGAGGGAAGGAAGAGCAAAAGAACCTGAAAAGGGCACTACCAAAAACAGGCAGAGGCCGCAGGGAAGGATCCTCTTAACACGATTTTAGTTTAAGAACAAAATGTCAAAATAAAGGGAATTTATGACACGACTTCGTTTTAAAAAATAACAAATTAATATCATGTAAAGTCTGATTGACATTGTTTGAGATCATCGATATTTTTGCCATTGATTTTAATAACACTTAAAATAATTAATTACACAAATTTTGACAATACACACAATATCAAAAAAGATATCACCAAAAAATGTACAAATAGCATAACTCAATTACATAATGCTACTCGATAAGTATTAATTCAATAACATTTTCTATTCAATCATTCTCAAAATATCATGCATGGTAAATAATGTTGTGTAATACTTTGCATCAAAAGTAGCCAAAAGTTTATGAATTTATAACAAAGAAAATATTAAACTAAAATAATCCGCCCCTATTTGAGCCCCATTTATGGGCCAAAATGCATTTTTAAAATATTATTTTATTGAAAAATGTGTGGTTAAAAATAAAAAAAAAATTGAATTTACGTGTATTATTATTTTATGAGGAAATGTGTGGTTGAAAATGAGTTTGAAAAAAAAATGAGGGTGCGCTTGATATGCTATTTTCAAACTATTTTTTAGTTTTCATTTTTGCAAAATGCTGGACGCATGTTTGGTCTCATATTTCTAAAAAAATATTTTTGAAAATAAGATTAAATTTATAATATAAAATTCAAAATGCATTTTTGACATTTTAAGTATTTTTAGTGAAATTCCGAAAATACTCAAGATGTGGCAAACAAGAATTTTAATAAAAATTTTCTTTAAATAAAATTTAAAAGATTAATAACTTTAAAAAATAAAATTCTAAAAAATAAAAATTTTAAATTTTTAAAAAATAAAATTCAAAAAATAAAATTGATAAATTCTAAAAAAAATTGAAAAAATAAATCTAAATTTTTAAAAAAATAAAAAAAATAAAAAAAGAATCAAATTAGAAAAATAAAATCTAGAAAAATAAAAATTATAAAAAATAAAAATATTTCAAATACTTAATGATTATTTACATAAAAATTCTAATAAAAATATTTAAATGAACACAAATTATTATTTACATAAAAATCCTAAATTCACGTCTTTAATTTTTATTTTTATTTCCTATATGTTGAACTCAATTTATTATTTGTTTTATTTATTTGTATATTGAGAAAAAAATATTTTAAAATTCATCAACTTTAAAATATATTTATTACTTGATAATATATGAACATAAAATTATTCTATTTTTAGTGAATATAAATTTCATAAAATAAAGTGTCATAAAACATTTTTTCAAAATTTCAAACCAAACGTATTCTCTAGTTTTCTGTTTTGAAAAATATTTTTTCCGAAATGACAAACCAAACGCGTTTTTGGCAGTCTTCTCAAAACAACTGAAAATGAATTCAAAACTGAAAACTGAAACAAAAACCAAACGCATCCCGAGTTTTTTGGAAAAATGAGGGCCAAACATAGTCTCAACAAGCATTAGTTGAAAAAGAGGTAATCCTATAGCACATTCTAGTGCGGTTACCTTATTACTATTTTATTTCAGTCACAAGCATT
Source organism: Fraxinus platypoda (assembly GCA_903798405.1). NCBI lineage: Eukaryota > Viridiplantae > Streptophyta > Magnoliopsida > Lamiales > Oleaceae > Fraxinus > Fraxinus platypoda. The sequence goes on along the minus strand of CAIGRT010061197.1, from coordinate 2,180 downwards.
GCCTTTAGCATCCCATCCTTGCAATTAATGGAACTACTTCAGACATGGCCAACTCCCATAGTACAACGCCTGAGAATGAATTCACCTCCTATATCTAACAACTGGTTACTAGCAATTAGCACTTCATGCAAGCAAGTTATAGCCTATAATCCAAATCAACTATGAGTTAGCTCATCTTGCTAGATCGCAATCTTTTAGACATGCATCATATAAGACATAAGGGGCATGATAACTAGATATTATCATCTTCTTCCGACTTATCAGCAAAATATGTTCAAGGTTTAAATTGAAAAGATGACAACTAAACACGAGGTTGTGCTCGTTGTGGGACGTAACCCAATACTTTACGACACAAGCTGATGAAATCATTTTTCTAAAAGAAAAACATATGGCACGTGCTCTGTGAAGATGTTTATATATAAGATTTGATGAAAGCAATATAATTATGTATAGGACTTATGTGCTAAAGAAAAATAACAAGAATTCGCAACTATAGACAGATAAAGATGAAATTCGAAAAATTCCATATACAAATATAGATTTGGAAAAATTGTGTACACAAAATTGTCGAAAAACACAACTAAAGCATCCAAAAAAGAATTTATTTTAATGAAATATGTTGTCTGTTACGTTAATGAAATTACATCTTATGCTCGACCTACATAAGAAATGAAAACCCAATACTAGTCTAATATGCTTTAAATAAATTTATTTACAAGCTTATGGAGGTTCAAAAAGCAAACATGCATTTTTTTTTTTAAAGAAAATTATTTAAACAAGGTAGGACAGAATTTAATGTTTTCCAAAAATTGGGCCCGACAATAAAAATTTATTTGATGTACACTAAATGTTTCCAGGACTATATTTGCACACATGTTATTTTTAAAAGGACCAAATTAAAAAAATCTTAAAAAAAAGGAGTGAAAGAGGATTTATAAGGTTCTATTTGAAGATTTATGCTTTTTTCCCTCTTATTTTGTTAAGTAACTAAAGTATAGGGACCAAGGTTGAAAATTAAATTAAAAACTCATTTCATCTTCCTCAATTAATTAATTATATATACACCAATGCATATATATATACACACGCGAATTTGATCTCCTAAGCACTGTGCTTAGTTTATGCTAAGCACTGTACTTAGATGTCAAACAAACTATCCGATAATGTAGTGTACCACTTAAGTACGGTGTTTAGCATGAACTAAACATGGCGCTTAGACGATCATATATATATGCGAAAAAGGAAGAAACGTTAGCATTAAACAGCACTTAAAATACATGGAATGGAACTTAAATATTCTCTTTAATTCTCCTTAATTGGTGAATGATTGTCAACGTTTTTTTTCTTCTAGGACCCATTGGAATTAACTTTTCATTTCCTCCAAATCATTCATATCCCTTTCTATTATATATATTTATGTACAATTTTACATACGGAGGTACACACTTTGAACAAGAAGAATTTTCAAAAGTGTGTGTGTGTGTGTGTGTGAGAGAGAGAGAGAGAGAGAGAGAGAGAGAGAGATTTTTTAAACGTCGGGTGCTGTTGGAAAACAACATTCATTGTACAACTTTGTCCATTCAAAAGTTTCAAACTAAGGTAGGTAAAGGTGCATGTGATTATTTCGTTTTCAAATTATGAATTTTTCTTAAAGTATGAACGAATTGGTGCCTTCGGGTAAGGTGCTTCAGCACTACTATAATTGGAATGATAATTCTCCAGCTCTACATGTTATGATAATTCTATAAAATATGTGCGACGGTATGAATTTATAATTCGAATTTTCTAATTTGAAAATGAAATGCACCGATTATTTCTATTGAGTTTCAACTTATCGGTTAACTTCCTTCTTACAGGTTGATTTGATTTACTTGGGGCATGGATAATGGTAGATGGTGGTCCAGAGTTCTATGGAGAAACCGAGTGACTTAAAGTTATTATTTGAATATAAAAAATGATAGAAAATCTAAAAGGGATTATCGATCCAAAACATTATCAAACCCCAAAATTCACAAACCCTTTTCACACATACAAACCATCCATGTTGAAATCAATTAGAACAATTAAATAAAAGAGAAAGTGTACCTTGATCCATATGTTTGATTGTTTGTCTGAATGGGTTATGATCTTCTAATTGATTGGTGATCTTATCTTGAATTTCACTCTCTGTTGATGGGGAT
>CAIGRT010061169.1:0-17684 GCA_903798405.1 Fraxinus platypoda | reverse complement strand
TTCCAGTTTGCAGCAACATTTGATTTCCTCGTAGTAAAATGTCGAAAATGCCCGGTATCATACAAAATGAGTTTTGAGTTAATGGCAAAAATGTCATTTTGCCATAAAATTCTCAGAAAGTGTGATGTCATTGCAGTGTACTTGCAAAATTGTTGAAAAGCAACGGTCCATTTTCTCTTAAATCAACGGTCCAATTTTCAATTTTCAGTGCGGCCAAACTCACCCTAAAAGTTGAAAATTCTGGTATAGTGTAATTTCCACTAATAACAATCGATTAAATGAGAAAACACTTCCAATTTTATTCATTAAATTTAATGAGAACACAAATTCATATTTCGTAATAATCCCATTTTTTAAGTAATTTTCTTCGTGTTGAATCCGCCTAGTGTAAAATATAAAAATGTAAACACAAAGGGGGACAGAGGGGGAAAAAAAAGAGTTAATTTTTTCTTAGTGCTACTTGTGTCAATTGCTCTTTATTCCCCCATTCCAGCGGGCCCGTCCAAGCCGATTCAAAAAAAAAAAGCCCTTAAACCCTGTCCTCAGCAGCAATATTTGTGAAGCTTTCGGCTTTTGGTGCAACAGTTCCAACAATGGCGTCCGAGTCTTCTCAGAAAAACAAAGCTAGGCGAAAATTGAAGAAGGGAGTCCGAGTCGACCTGGAGAAGAAACTCGAACGATTAGACTCACTTCCATGGAACTCCTCGCTCCCCGAAAATGATGGCAGCAACTACGACCCTTACTCTGTATTCATTGGCTCAAACGAACTCGAAGGAGGTAGAGACTATAGTATTAGCTTCCTCCACTGCAATTCATTGTTGAGTTTCTGTAAAACGATATCTAATCGTATCCCCTAGAAAATTTATGAATTTCAGTTCAGAAATTTGAGAAAAAGTGCACTTTAGGTTTGCTTTCATCTTAAAAAGTTTGTTCTTTTTCGCTCAAAATTTTAAATTTATGCATTTATTTAATTAAGTTTGCTCCTTTTTATCAGTGGAGAAGCTAAGATTTCAGATTTTGGGGGTGGTGAGGGGGGTGAGCAACATAGGGAAGCAGCAATGCACGAACGTCCCTCAGGTTAAAAAGTTAATTGCTAGAAACTGGCGATTATAAGCCCAATGAAGATTTAGAAGTGCTTATAAATTTAGAGCTGGAGAAGTAAAATTGTGTCTAAAAAGAGTTCTTTGGAATTATGAATATATTGTGAGAAAAAAATAATATGGGGGATTATGAAATAAAAAGAGTGGAGCAATTTGAGTGCATTATGACATTATATATGCCACTATCATGATTTTGAAATTTTGTTGTTGTGCACAAGACAAACAGAAGCTTGAATTTTTCAGCCCCAAGTTTTGACAGGAGGATAAAGGAAGAACTGTTCCTCTGATTTCTATGATTTATTCAAAGTGGATTGGTTTAGTGCTTATCTTTAAATGGAAAATTCAAGTAAATAATTAGAAAATTAGAACTACGTGTAATTAGAATTAATGTTAAGAACTAGAATACAAAAGGCATGTTCTTCTTCTTCTTCTTATTATGTAAAATAAATGTTAGCTTATTGGTTATTGACGCTTAACTTTTATTGATTTTTTTTAACAAATGCAGGTTTTCTAACTCTTGAAGAGATTGATGAATCAGAGTACGGACTGGAAATTCCAAAAATTGATGTTGAAAATGAAAACAAAAAAGTAAAAGGAAAGATAAAATCAAAGAAAAGAAAGGTAAGTGAAGGTGATGAGAATGACAGCTCTAGTGGTGAGGCTGACGGCAAAACTGATGGTAAGGATGGAGGAAAGGAACTGGAGGATGAGAAGAAGGAACTAAAACGGAAGAAGGAAAAGAAGAAACGGAAGAAGAAGAAAAAAAACAAGCATGAAAAGAATGAAGAAGCAAATAAACTAAAGGAAAATGTAGAACCAGCAGAACCAGTGTCTGGTTAGTATTACATTCTATTTAAATTTTTTTTAGGCAATTGAAGTATGGTATTTAAATTTTCATTCAGCTTGGTTTTTAGTAATATTTTGATAGCATAATTTGATTTCTTGTAAATGATATGATGCAAGTGTGTAGTTATATTAGTGAATAGCTGTTTAAAGTTGGTTTTCATATAGTTTTAATTGGAGTTCTGCACTTTCTTATTCTTGGTAGTTTATGAGTTAACTGCAGAATTTTATAATTATTCTGCTATTTTTGAGCTTGAAAATAGCAAGCCATTTGACTTCCCCGTGAATGCTTTACTAGGCCGCTACTACTTCACGTTTCTGCAGTTAATTGTTTACACAATTGATTGTTGACTAGCAACAACAAAATTTATAATTCCGGAACTTTCATAACTTAAACTTTACGCTACTGATGATTTATGAATTTCTTATCACTTTTTGGTTTAATTTGTTGTTAGCATCAAAACGAGGTGTTGCTGTTAGCCTGTTACAAATAAAAAGCATTTAATAGACATGGTGTTATCTAGTTTGACATGTGAATATTTCTATGATTTCTAACTTGATCATTTTATGTATCAATTCCCAAATCCCAATTGGTTTGATAACCTATAGTTTTAGGCTTTTGTCTATTGAGTTATCTACTTCTTGGTCTAGCTTCAAGGCCGGCTTCATTAATTTCATAATTGGATTCAGATGATTAGACATCTCCTTGTGTGCTAAAATGAGTTTGATCTATGTTCATGAGGGAGATTTGGCAATTACCTCATTTCCATCTCTATTATAGGAAGCTCAGATGCATTACTTTTTTTGAGCGATTGTGAGTTGGCCATACAGTGTATTGTTGTTAAGAACGGTAATGATGTTGGGAAAAAATTGGTTTTCAGAAGAGATTAGTTTGATTAGAATTAGATTGTTCACCGTTTTATGATATTGATATGGCCATAAAAGAGTGTCTTGTGACCTATGAATTTGGTGTCAGTTATTGATGGCCAGGATGGTGTTGAAGAGGATCCAGTTGATGATGCTGAGTACTACGAATGGAATGAACTGAGACTTCATCCCTTAATTATGAAATCAATATACAGGCTTAAGTTCAAAGAGCCTACGCCGATACAGAAAGCATGTATTCCTGCTGCCGCTCATCAAGGGAAGGTAAGTTTCTCATCAATGTTTGGTTTTAGTATTAAATTATGTAGTGGTGGGAAAAATGGCTTGTTAGTGACACTAGTCTGCTGGTGTGACAGGATGTAATTGGTGCTGCAGAGACAGGATCTGGGAAAACACTTGCATTTGGTTTGCCAATTTTACAGCGGCTTCTTGAAGAACGAGAAAAGGTAGAGAGACTTCTGGCAGAAAAAGGAGAGGCCAATGAGAGAATCGCTCCAGAAAGTGTTCTACGGGCGCTCATTGTTACTCCTACGAGAGAGCTTGCACTTCAGGTATTTATGATTGCTTCTTTGGTGCCTTTTCACTATTGTGGAATAGATAATTATGTTTTGGAAATATAAATTATACTTCTCTGAACTACTTTTTCCGAAACATGGAAATTTGTCATTTAATTTTACAATAACTTACCTTTCAAAAAAAAAATATTTTACAATAACTTAATGCATTAATATTTGTTACTATGCAAGGTCACGGACCATCTCAAGGAAGTAGCAAAAGGCACCAACGTTCACGTGGTTCCCATTGTCGGTGGAATGTCAACAGAAAAACAGGAAAGACTGTTGAAAGCAAGGCCTGAAATTGTTGTTGGAACTCCAGGGAGGCTGTGGGAACTTATGTCAGGTGGAGAAATTCATCTTGTAGAGGTTAGACTTATATTTTCGGAAATTGATTGTATGGAGGGAATTTTTCATTGTCTCATTAGCATTGAGAAACATACAAATTTTGAACATGCAAGGTTAATAACAATTGTCTTCCTTCCTAATCAGACTCAGAATTCTATTATGACATTTCCCTTGTTGTAACTGCTGACTTCATTGTCTGTATGAGCTAGGTGGAAGTATTACTAGTTTTTCACATGTTCTAGAAGGAATCTGAATCCATTTGCCAGAGGATTGTTTTGCAAAAAAAAAAAAACAACAAATAAATCTAATACTGCAGTTCTGTGTAGGGAGCATAATGATAGTTGAAATTCTGATAATGATGAAGTCTGAGGATAAGGGGCTGTAACAATCAGTCAGTCAACATGATTTCTTCATCCCTCAATCCTTTCTGAGCCCGACTTTCCCTGATCAACCTGCCACCTATGTGATCTTTTAGGTCGGGGGTGGCAGGTGGGCAGTAGGAGAAGGGAATGAATGATAGGAGGGGGAGTTTGTTCCCCTTAATTTCTTAACAGCCTAATGTCCGTTTCTTTGGCATCACATTTCCACCAGCTATATGTTGAAGTGGTTAAATCCTTGTGCTCCATTATTACTCTTAGTAATTTAACTTATCTATTAGTGAATCGTGTAACTTGATCTAATTTATATTCATCAAAAGGTGTACTAATCAACTTGTGTGGATAGCTTGTCTAATTAAAAGCTTAACTTATCTATGATTGGAGTACCATGTAATTTGAAGTAATTTATTCATCGAAGATATACTAATCAACTTGTAAGGATAGCTGCAGGTGTGTCTATATTACAATTTTTTTGTAATAAGCACTATTTTCTTGAATTGAAGAACAAGAATAATGCTGACTTACATATTGTCTATTGCAGTTGCATTCCTTGTCCTTTTTTGTGCTGGACGAGGCTGATCGCATGATTGAATCCGGTCATTTTCGTGAATTGCAATCAATAATCGACATGCTTCCCATTCATAGATCAACCGAAACTCAACCTCAAAATACACAGAATTGTGTGACAGTTTCAAGCCTCCAAAGAAAGAAAAGGCAAACTTTTGTGTTTTCTGCAACTCTTGCTCTATCTGCTGATTTCCGGAAGAAGTTAAAGCGTGGATCAGTGAATTCAAAAAAAATTGATGGGCTCAATTCATTCGAAACTCTTTCTGAGAGGGCAGGAATGAGGCCAAATACTGCTATAATAGACCTTACGAATGCATCAATTTTGGCTAATAAGCTTGAGGAATCAGTGATTGAGTATGTCTTTTCTCTTTTTGGAGTTTTTGTTTTATTTCCTAAATGGCTTGCCTGTGCAACAAAATTATTTAGCAGCAGTCGTCGTTTCTCATTTTGGCATAGGAGGTTTATTGTCATTTTGGCATGACTTGTGCTATCTTTCTGTTCATTGTGAGAAACATGTTGCTGCTTGTTTACATCTTTCTTGTGTCCATTTAATTGACTTAAACCAAGGAGGCAGTATCTCATGCATAGTGGGTTGCAGGTGTAGGGAAGAAGACAAAGATGCCTATTTATATTATATTTTAAGTGTTCACGGACAAGGTCGCACAATTGTCTTCTGTACATCCATTGCTGCTTTACGCCATATTTCTGCCATCCTGCGCATCCTCAACATAAACGTTTGGACCCTTCATTCAGAGATGCAGCAAAGGGCACGCCTGAAGGTTTGTTTCAGTTCAACATCTAAAGTCATTGTTTGGATTCACATGCAACTTTGTGGGTGTTAGTTTTAGATGTGATTTTCCTATTCTTTCCCTTAACTTATGTCATATCTATCTATGTTAAAAGATATATTGTGCTACAGCACATTATCATGTTTGCACATTTATATTTCTTCCTCCTTGCAAAGAGGATAATTTTAATAACAGATATCCTGCATTATGTTGGATTGATACTTGTTGTTAACATCTATGAGGCTGCCTTAATGGAATAGAAGGAATAACAGTTTCACCTTGATATTGGGGAATGAGATGGAAGCATAGATATTGCTCTACTCTGACTAAATTGGTTATCTGGGCAAAGTATTTGTTTGAAATCCATATTGAATTTCCCCTTTTCTCTGATGCATCTCTTGTGTTCGATTTTTCGCCTTGTGCCAGGCAATTGACCGGTTTCGTGCAATTGAACATGGCATACTTGTCGCTACAGATGCGGCTGCACGAGGGCTTGATATACCCGGTGTCCGAACAGTTGTTCATTACCAGCTTCCACTTTCAGCTGAAGTAAGTTATCGTCAATGTTCCCTTTTGTGGTTATTTTCCAAGTGTTTGCACTTCTAAAACCGGCTATTTTTATTATAGGTGTATGTTCATAGATGTGGAAGAACAGCTAGGGCCTTTTCTGATGGTTGCAGCATTGCTCAAATTTCACCGAATGATGCTTCTAAATTTGCAGCTCTATCCAAATCATTTGCAAAGGTAATGGTATTCGAAAGTTCATTCCTTAAGACTGGAGAAAATGCTTTATAATCATAATAAAGTGTAATTATTTGAGAAACAAAATAAAGTATGGCTGAGAATCAGATTTTTGGTGAATGCACTGTGAACTCAAAAGTAGGCTTTCAAATTGTCAGTGGCTATGGACTTGAACATGAAAGCAGAAAATCCAAGGACATGGCCACTGTAAAGAATATCTTCTTAACTTATATTAAAATAGTGACACTCTCTCCACCTGCAGTTGAATGTATTGGTTTATCTTGGCCCATTTATTTAGATTAGAGTTGAAAAGTCGCCTATTTAGCATGATTTCCAAATTAATATCTCTTGATGTTTGACTAAATTGATATGCGCCTGCATGTGACTAAATGTATGAAACTTGGAAAATTGGAATTATTTTGGTGAGGAACATACCATGAAAGAAAATGTTCATTTTTGGGGAAGTAGACATTAATTGTGGACATCGTGCAAACGTGAAGAGATTTGATCTTTTGATTTTATCTCAAGTTTTGATCTTGGATTGAGGGATGAATGGATGTTTTCTCTAGTCTATTTTAAAAGCTTACAGATTTTTGCCAACTGCCAGTCAATAAGTTTACAAGTCAAAAGAACGGACTGAACATTATGTGTGGATATGACTATCGTGTTGCTGCTACCTTTGTCATCTTATGAAGAAACAAATGTTCCACGCTGATGAAGTGAATCTTGAAGAATAGTTGATGAGAGCAAGATCAACAACTCTTCCCAATCAATAGTAGTTGTTTGATACAAACCCTTGTCTTATATTGGTGTCACTTGTCAGAGCTGGTTGAGCCCTATCTCTTGCTTTTCTATTGTAATAATCACTGATCTTTTTTTGGTATCTGCGTGTCTCTCTCCCCATTGTTTGGCTCATTATAAGTATGAAACATCACGCGAGATGTGAAGAGGTTTAAGGACCTTATTTCTTTTATTAGAATTTCTAAGGGTAGTTTGTGAGAGTAACTGGGCTCTGCAATGCCAAGTTTTCCTCGAGTAGGAACTTATTTATATCACCTTTATTTTCCTACTCTATCCACTCTTATGTTAGTGTTTAGTTTTTGTTGTTATCTTTAAGTCTTTTACTTCGATGCAAATTGTATGTGTCAAATAGCGTTCATCTGCATGCAAACTCAAACTCTATCACCCTTTTCTGTATTTATGTGTGCGAGTTTTTTTGCATGGCCAAACCAAATGATTATAAATGAATATTTTTATGGGTAATCTGCTACTAATTCTTAATTTAAACGTGCGATGATTGTCTGTGGTTGTTATTCAGGAGAGTTTCCAGCGATTTCCTATTGAACTCTCTTACATGCCGGAGGTGATTAAACGATTATCTCTTGCTCATCAAATAGACAAGATAACTCGGAAGAATTCCCAGGTAATTGTAATTTCCTTTCCTTGGTGCAATTGTTTATACACCTTACAGTTTGGAATGCAACTGCTTCCTTTTTTGGTTGGAACTGTGGGGTTTTCTATATGGCCAGTGGTTTATTTCACGTTATCTTGCCAATTTTACATTATTTTTCCCTGTTTTGAGCTACATGCTACGATAGCTCTCCTGATACTTTAGTACATCAAAGTGCATTAGCCTCAATTTATAAAATACGTACCTGGGTTGTGGTTTAAGCCATTATACAGAGAAGGGAGATGCTAATCTTCTAGAAAAATATTTTATCATTATGACCTGCTTAACTTGACATCAAGCTATTGAGATGCTGCATGGTTTCATTGTTCAGATCTTTTCTTGTCCCAGGAAAAAGCTGAGAAAAGTTGGTTGGAGCGCAATGCTGAATCAGTTGATTTGGTTTTGGATGATGATGATAGCGAAGAAGAGAGAGTGAAGAAACACAAGCTAAAGAAAGCCACGTCAAGTCAGTTAAATAAGTTGCAGCAGGTCTCCCCTGACCAATGATAATTTGCTAGTTTGATTGATTTTGTCTTTCAAATATGACTTTTCTAAAACCAGACAGCATGAAATATAATTTTTCCATAGTTAATATTATTCTAATCTTTGTCCTTTATTTGTTAAATTACAGGAGCTCAATACACTTCTTTCGCGGCCATTGCAACCGAAAACATTTTCAAAGCGCTACTTGGCTGGGGTAAGTGCATGCATACACTCGACACACTTGTATATATGCATGAAAGTGCTGAAGTTTCACTTTTGTATTAATACTAAAGTATAATAGGGGTTCGCATTCTTTTTTTGTTCTGACAAACTTGTCATGTAGTTAGTGGTTTGACTTATTATTTTCAATATCATTCGTGTTGTGTATTCCAAAGTCGATTTTATAACTTTTTGTCATCACCACTGATCGAAACTGATAAAAATTGTTAGGAATGCGACCAACATTCTCTAGGTAGAAAGTTAAATCAATGAAAGATCATTTTAGTTGAGGAATTAGTTTGTACGAAATTGACCAACTGATTCACTAGCTATGTACCTGGTTTAATAACTATATTTTCAACATGTTTGGCTATCTTAAAGAAAGTAAACTTATTTTTATGGCAGTAAATCTGAAAAAGTGAACTTACTTTTCTTGACTGTACTTTCAAAAAAGAAAATTTTATACTGGAAATCCAAAAAAAGGAAATTTTTAGAAAACCTCAAACAAGCTTGGCAAAAAAACGGTTACTTAAAAAGCAACTTTTAAGCTTAGCCAACATGCTCTTATGTCTAGTCTCGATAGCATGGGAAGGTTTTACAAAGATAATAAATATTTAAAGCATGATCTATTTAAGAGACCCTATTCCGGCCTTTGATCATACTCTATGTCGGTTTTGTCATTCTTTTTTATTGCACATACCCTATTCCAGTCTTTATATCAAACTTTTGATTAAGTTGATATCCCATAAGAGCGAAGAAAACAAAGCATACTCTATTTTCTTCTACTAAATCATTATGCATGAGATATGTGATGCTTTAAATTTTTTAATTGAATCTTTCCCAGGCCGGTGTCTCACCTCTTCTTCAACATCAATTTGAAGAACTGGCGAAGCAGAAACTTGGTGAAGCAAGTAGTTTTGGCGAAAACAAAAGGCGGAAGTTGGTAGTTATTGGTCAGGATTGTGTAGAACCACTTCAGGCACTGAGGAGTGCAAATAAAGAGGTAATGCAACAGAAATCTACCCATTTTCTTTTATTGTGTTATATTATTGACGTTTTGGTGAAATTATCTGGAAGTCCCAAATTGAGATTTTATTGATTTGCTGTTCATATTTTTGTTATGCAGCGGTAAAAATGTGTTTCCTTTTTTATACGAGTCTTGAAAATATCAACTCGCTTTTTTTACCTTTGCGTATGTATTTATATTTTATCGAATTCCTGTTTTCTCATTAGAAAAATGTGTTGCTCCGTTCCTTTTCATTTGACCTAAAGTTTGGTCTCTGTCAAATATTCTCAGACGTGCTTGGATCTGAAAGAGATTTCTGAAAAGCGAAAGAATATGGATGACTTGAGAAGAAAGAGGAAAGAGATGAAAAAACGTATTCTCATTTATCCTTCCTGCACACCAATATTTCACAGCATTGTTGTTTTGTTATTTATATTCTCTATCATTCTCATTGTTGCTATCATGTATCTTCAATATTCCTTTTTCCTGAAGCTCACTCTGCAACATTTTCATTTTACTTCTCCAGGTTTACATGAACAAAGGCGGAAGCAGAGGAAAAAGATGAAAGCAGGAAATCAGTAGAGGGAGTCGTGCAAATCCTTCAGATTAGTAAAAAGAAAATCCTAAGAAACAACACCTGTGTGGTATAGATTATCTTTGTCTGTTGGTGACGACATAATTGTAAGTTCTATTTGCTTTTTACCTTGGTACGGTGAACTAGGCAGTACTGAACTATATCAAGGAAGAAAAAACTGTCTTCGACCTGTTAAACACTGCATGTCAAGCACTGTCTAGACCTGATACTTGGAGCAGTGAGTGAGTTGGTGTCGGTGTGGTGTCGGTGTTGATTATAGTTATTTTTTCCTTCTTTTCTGCAGGTTACTAGGCTGATTAGTTCAAATATATGATCAAGTACTGGATTCCAATTAATTTATTTTTGTAAGACAAATATTTAATGAACTCTTTGTTTCAACAATTAGCTCTTCTATTTTTTTCGAAGTTGAATTGCCTAAATTCTGATATTGTAGGCAGAGCATGTTTGGCATAAGTTGCTATCTTTATAAAGAATTTCCAACCTATCTCGCTTAAGTTGGGTCATGAATTTTGATCCACTCAATTTGTCAGTTCCGAACTTGTAAGATAACGACTTTTATTTTTTGGCCAAACATGCTCGTTTGCTATTTTGTTTCTTCTGCATTCTGATTGACTTCTGGACGTTTACTGAGCATGAGTGGAGAGTCCCACTTTTGCCCCCACCCTGCCTGGGCCACTCAACCCCGATCTAGCATAGTGACTCGTCCACCTATGTCACGAGCACCACCCCCCCTCGAGCCTTCACCACGAGTTCATAATCACACGTACGACATGCATGGGAGAGAGGCTGTCTCTCTCTTTTTGTTTCTTCTTTTTCGTTGTCAAAATATCCTTTTTGAACGAAAAGGAAAAGAGCAAGATGAAAAGTCAACATGTGAGTGTATATAGTAAATCGTAATTTGGAGGGTGTTTGATGGGGGTTAAAATTAGATTTTTAATAGATTATGATAGAAATTTTTAAAATGTGTGGTTGCAAATTCGTGGGATCCATGAAAGATATGATTAATATTGATTGTTTGACTTTGACTTAGATTAAAATCTGATTTTAATCAGTACCAAACATGGCCTAATGAGTTTCACAAGTCATTTCACAATTATCAATACGTCCATTTGGTATTTTGAACTAAACAAGATTAAAGTAGAACGTGTTTTAGTGTACTAAACAAAAATCTAAAAAAGTGATAGATAATTTTGGTTTTTTTTTTTTTTAATAAATAGAACTTGACAATACAAAAGACACATTTTTTTTTATTTATTTCTTTTTATGTTGGTTAATCTTCCTTCTCGAATGGGTATTAAAAAAAAAAAAAAAATTCCTAGGATCACTAGATGAGAAAAAGTTTTGAGCCCTACGTTAACACTCCAAAGCGTGACAAAAAATTTCATCCAAAACAAAACCCAACCAATCATAACCACAAAATTTTTCTTTTTTAAAAAATAAAGAAATTTAAAGAACACAAAAAGCGCAATTGATAACAACAACGCATGAAGCTGATATACGAATTTGATTAGCTTATAAATTCGAGCGCTCCTCAGATGGAAGCGCTTATTGTAGGGTCTGTAGCTTCTCGTTGTAATCGCTCCATTTTCTCCAACAAGGTACTCTCCTTTTTGCCTTTTGTACTCTTCAATTTTAATTTAAAAAAAAAAAAAAAAAATCGTTTCTTTTCTGCGTCGATTACTAGATTCCGTTAGTTTGATAGTCATTTGCGATTTTTGGGGTTAATGAGCGATAGATTTTAATCGGAGTATAATGTCAAATAGATAAGAATATATAATTAGTTTGAAGTTTGAATTCAAGTCAACTGGTGTATGGGTATATCTATTGAAAGCAAATTTTTAATGGTTCTGAAGAACTGTTCTTATGCTACCACATAACTGGTGATATGCTTTTGGCAAATATTTTTGAAGCCAGCGCTTTTCAGCATGTTGAGTGTTTGTTGTTTTGTTGAATGAGCATGTTGTGATGTTCATGTGTAATTATTTGGAACTTTTCAATTGAATTAACTAATACAATGTGCTATTAAATAGTGATTTTGTTTTCCAAATGGCATAGCTACTAAGTTAAATACTCTGATTGGATTTATAATATAATATATTTAAGTAGCCAATCGAAATTGTAAATTGTCTTCCTTCTTATCTGAAAAGATTTAGACTATGATTTTTATGCACATTGAGATTACTGAGCAAAGGAATTCTATGCTTTTAGGTTCTTGCTTGCAATCATACTACGACGAGGAAAATTGAAACTCGATTGTGCAGTTCATTATTAAGTAAAGATAAAAGTAGGAGAACAACCCCCTATCCATCTCTGAATCTAAAGAGCTGTTCACACAAGACTTTTCTCCATTCACTTTGGCAGCTGAATGGGAGATTCATATCCCAAGGGGGTTTCTTCTTGATAAAGCCTGAATTCCTACCCCAACTAGGAAAATTTGCCATCGGCATCCACAAAAAATTAAAATGTCCTGAAAGATTTAACAATCTAGTCCCTGTTTTCTCTTTCCGGATTATAGTCACAATGATGCTTGCTATGACACTTGGTGCCGCTGTTAGCAGAACTCCTTCCTGTAAGTTACTTAGTTCTGGTTTTTTTGAATTTCCTGAAGCTTCGAAACAATTATTTCGGCAATATTTCAAATGGTAAATACTTTTTTGGTAGTTTATGGTTTGATGCCTAGTCCTTTCAATATGCAGGGGCCCTTAGTGAAGAAAATCTACTTTTCTTGGAAGCATGGAGAACGATTGACCGTGCTTATATCGACAAAACATTCAATGGACAAAGTTGGTTTAGGTACAGGGAAAATGCTTTGCGCAGTGAACCGATGAACACACGAGAAGAGACATGTAAGTTATCTTGTCATGCAAGTCCTATAAGTTTCCATCTTTCAAATGTACGACTGAACATTCATGTCATCTTATGCTTTCTGTTGCTCATTAGGTTTCCGAATTTTGTATACCAAACCAAATTCTGTCATGATCACCATTTTGTATTTCTCTAACTCTGGCTTACACCAAATAATTATAGATACACGTCACTGACAGGCATATGCACTATTTTAAATTCCCATTGACATTTAAAAGTTCAGTTCTTTATCTACTAGGCCAGCAATATGTCCATGCCCCTGGCTGTGGCAGAGGATTTAAAAGAAACAGGAGGAAATATAAGCAGGGCCTGTTGGTCCTTCATTTTCAAGTCTTATTTCCATAAAGAAAAAAGTTGATGAAATGTGTGGTTAAAAAGTTGTGGGCCAATGAAATGTGTGGTTAAAATTTATTGTTGATTTTGACTTAGATTAAAATCTGGATTTTAATTCCTACCAAACATGGGCTTAATTAGAGAATAAAAATTGATTAATAGGTTTTGAACCAAATCTTTCTGAGGTGCTGTCTTAGTTGGTTTTAAGGACATATTTTGTGAAGGAAGACACTGGTCAGTAATCTGGTTTACTGATCTGTCACTTTAAAATTTTGCTTGTAAATTAATAATTTCTGTCCCCCTTTTGGCGTTAGTTGAACCACTCTAATGTTTAAAAAATTATCGGCTATCTGAATTCTTGTTTTATATTCAACCTCCAGATGCTGCAATTAGGAAGATGATTGCCACTCTGGATGACCCTTTCACTCGGTTCCTGGAGCCTGGAAAATTTAAGAGTTTGCGGGTACGGGGCTACATGATTCCATCTTCCTCATTATTATATTTGACTTCAGTGACATTCTCACTTCTATTTTAATTTTGAATATAGCTTTTTCTCCTTAAATCACAAACTATTGGTTTTGGTCCATAATGTAAAATTTGTTGATATGTTCTATGAAGGCAGTCAGGAACACAAAACACTCTGACAGGAGTTGGGCTGTCAATTGGTTACCCTGCAAAAAATGATAAATCAATCTCTGGACTGATGGTTATTTCAGCTGCTCCAGGAGGTCCCGCATATAGGGCTGGAATTTCATCTGGGGATTTAATCCTAGCAATTGATGATACAAGTACACAAAACATGGGAATATATGATGCAGCTGATCGCTTGCAGTAAGTTTTCTTTTAAATAAACTTTGCAATTGGTGATACTATTATTGAATTGCAATATTAATTTGGTTAAGTTTCTCACGCCAGTAAAGCTTCAACCTACAAAAAGAAAATGGCATGAGATTGAGATGTAATTAAAGTTAGATTTCAATTTTTGCACAACTTTCATTAGGTTTATGCATCGTTAACCATGTATCTCTAGTTCCATGCTCATTAATGGCTAGACAAGCTTAATTTCATTGGAAACAAAAAGAATAAGAAGGATCACAATCTTGTGGGATATATTAGATATGTGAAGAGAAGCATTCCAAAGAACAGAGGCAGACACAGAACTTATATGTTGGATACATGTAAAACGCGTGACATCTTGCATATGCTTTTGGGTGAAGGGGTGATGGAGGATGTATCATTATTGAAATATGACATAAAATAATTCAGAATGTAGGCATACTTAAGTGATGGAGAGCTTATAGACTTTGTGCTTAGTATATTGGGTTAAACATCTTATCTTGGTTAACTGTGCACCGTGTCTGTTAATTGTTTCCAACCTTCTGTTGCAACTTCACTTCAAAAAAAATTCAGAATGTAAAATGTGGTGAGCCAGAATTAAGCATTATTATGGCTAAATATTTATGAATAACAGAAAAAGGCTATGTTGATTTTATGAATAACAGAATAAGGCTATGTTGATTGGAAGTGTATGTTATATGACTAAATATCTAAGTTGAATCCACAGAGGAACTGAAGGAAGTGGAGTGGAGCTAATTGTACGTCATGGGGATGAGACAAGGCATCTATCTTTAAAGTGTGTACATTATTCTCCATTCAAATTGCTTTTTACTTTATATTTGCAAATGGTTCTCTTTGAGTCTATGAGCAATACTATATATTTTCCAATACAGACATTTTACTTGCTCTAACTGGTTAAAAATGAATTTGTAGCTATTCTCTCTCTTCATAGCTCTCTATGGGATGTATCCATATAAGCTTTATGAAGATGAATATTTATATGTGAAAATTAAGATGATTTTGATTTTCCAAACTCAAAATTGCTGCTCTTCAGACGAGAAAAGGTCTTACTGAATCCAGTAAAGTCGCGAATCTGCAAAGTGCCTGGAGTGGGAGAGGAAGCCCCTCTAATTGGATATATCAAACTAACGGCATTCAATCAAAATGCTTCTGGTAAATTACTGCTACGTTGGATAAATTGAACTTGTGCCCATATTTGCTTGTGTGTTTTCTTTTACAAAGTGTACTCAATAACTTCGACCTGAAATCATATTCGATATACTAGTCTTTTTTGTTCTTTTCATTAGTTTTCCAAGCATCTTCCAGTGTCATATAAATTATTTTCCCTTCTGGCCATTATCAAGTTCCAACTTCATGCATTGTTTAGCATCATACATTATGAAAAGCTTGTTCATAATCTTAAAGATGTAGTGCAGTTTTTTATTATTGGCTTTGGTACCTATTTCCTTTTCAAATATTCTGGTAGTATTTTTCCTGAGTTGTTTGTTGTAAAAACTTCTACAGGTGCTGTAAGGGAAGCAATTGAAACATTAAGGGGAAACAATGTACATGCCTTCGTGTTGGACCTTCGGGATAATAGGTGGCATGCCTTGTAACACGCTTTACATTACAATTTTCCTTTATCTGATTATTGAATTGCTAAGTTTGGTGCAGTGGTGGCCTTTTCCCTGAAGGAATTGAGATTGCCAAGATTTGGTGAGTTTTCTGGCAGAAATTTGTGAATGTTCATTAAGAATTCTGTGCTCCTTTTTGCATCAGATTGGTATTATTTTTTTTTGAGATTTCACTACTGTAGGTATCTCGCCTTTTCTCATTGGTATGAAAACCCGTTCTCTCTTCTATTATTGTCCTTGTATATGGATCTTGGGAATTGTTTATCAGGAATGAGCCATCTGAGGATTGTCGATTATAAATTTCGTGAAGTTACTGCTGTTGCAAGTGAATTGTTCTTGCTTCATGCGGCATTAACAAAAATCAATATTTGCTGCCTTGTTTCCAAAGACGCATTACAAAAAACGAATACAAGATCTACTTTCCATTAGAATACTATCTGAGGATTTCTGCTCTGGATGCAGTTGCAAGTTGAACCTTCTTAGTTTTATTTTTTAGTTGAGCTAGAAGTTCATCAGACACCGCTTCTAGCTTCCCCTGCAAGATATCAGCTTCTCTATGCACTTTTTGTTTCAAAATCAGACTTTAAGTTGTCACTTTCTGTCTTGGTCATTATTTGGTCTTCTAATGTGATTGTCTTTCAGGATTACCTATCAAAAAAAAAGTGATTGTTTTTCAGAGATGAATGAATGTTAAAGCAAAATGTCTAACCACGTGCAATTGCAATCAGGCTGAACAAGGGTGTGATTGTGTACATATGTGATAGCCGTGGTGTTCGAGATATATATGACACGGATGGAAGCAATGCTGTAGCAGCTTCAGAACCCCTAGCAGTACTGGTATGATGAGTCAATTTTTGATCTGGTCCTCGACGTTATGCTTATATTATTATTTGACCAAGCATTTGTAAACATTTTTCATCATACAACTATTATCAGTTCTATGAAATAGAGGTCATATGGAGCAGATGTTTGTTCTTTCCCTTCCTTACATGACAATTTTCTTTTGCTTTTTTTTTTTTCTTATTGCATCTCCCAAAACCAATTGATTTTATGGATTCCTATCCCCTTCTCTAAATTCTCTGTCCCATTTTACTTGGTCTTGGCTAGGATTAAAACGATCCGTTGTCTAACATGATTATCCCATATTTCCTGAATTTTTTGTTACTTTTTAAGTACCATGTTGGAATACGTATATCCTTTGGAGGCTTGGAAAAGAAGTAGAACATGGGTAGGTCATGAAGTAATACTTACAAAGCCTATATATCCCGTCTTAACGAAATCATAGATACAAAGCCCGGCGGACCAGACCATTTGGTCTGAAAGGAAAACCAGTGAATTGGCATATGGTCTGGTCCAGGTGATGTTACTGGAACATTTTGACAAAGAACTGGTCAGAATCTGGTTGAACCAGCTATGCTGGGTGGGACTGAGAAATCACTGGATTTTTTTATTTTTAAGGGGGTGTTCGGTAGAGATTAAAATCGAATTAAAATTGAAAAACTAGCCGTTATTGTTGACTTTTATTAGACGAGTGGGATCAAATAACGGTCATATTTTCAATTTTAATTGGATTTTAATCGGAAACAAATAGGTTCTTAGGTTCTAAATGTCATTTTTCAGTGTAAAAATAAAGGAGAAAACCCAGGACCTCGGCCATGGAAATTATTCATATTTTTACTTCGCCAGTGTGAGGGATTGATAGAATCCTAAAATTATATAAAACTATATCCGAGGTACTCTCTTTCCCAAGTTATATTTGTTTGTTTGTTTAAAAACTATGTTTTATTTTAAATTTGCGGTTAGTGATGACTTGCCTTTGAATCGGTAACCCATCGGTTGATCCCTTTCAGAGGCGTGCTTGAAGTTCATTTTGGTGGTCTTGGTCATAGAAATCTGCTGCCAAAATTGTCTTATTTATTTAAGAAAGAAAATCGACTCCTAAAGTGTGTGACATTGGCAAGGTGCTAAGCATCGTTGCCCTTCGAAATCATGGTTTGGTGCGTATTAGGACCCTAAATTTCCCATTTTAGATATTAAATTCTTCCACTGTCGTCAGTTG
>CAIGRT010061134.1:0-13242 GCA_903798405.1 Fraxinus platypoda | reverse complement strand
ACAAAAAGATTCAAAATTTAAAAATTTTCCGGGTGGAAAATTATATTAATCGTTACTTAATTAACAATTCTTTGGAAAACAATTTTTAGGCAATTATTTTCCTTGTAATTCATTTTCTTTCCACCCATTTTCCACCATTGCAATCAAACGGACCCTTAATGTACAAGTAAAATAATCATTTTCATTTTATATATTTATACAAAAGATCATGTTTGACCAAGTCCTAGAACTTTTAAGAAAATTTATATGTTTGTTTGAGAGAGAGTATTTTAAGTGAAAAATAATTTCTTTGAAAGAATATATAATTGAAAAATAGAAAAATTTATAAATTTACGTGTAAAATTATTTTATTGAGAGAATGTTTAATTTAAAATAAGTTTGATGAAAAAGTCTATTTTTGAAATGAAAATTTCTTTTTTGAGAGTTAAAGTAAAGTAATTATACTTATATTGACAATGAGGTAAATTTTAAATTTTCCAAAAGCAATACTTGTAAGAAAAATAAATTATTCAGCATGTTTGGCTAAGCTAAAAAAATTACTTATATGTAGTTTTATGACTTTTGAATTGTAAATATTTGAAATAGTGAGATGAAAGAAAAAAAATATCTTGGGAGCATCAGATGTTTTGCGAGCTTTTCAAACGAAAACCATTTTCACTTTCGCTCCATTTATTCCCCCCAAATCTTCACCACAATTACGAACCATCTAGGTTATAAAATTCAAAATTCACTTGCCAATTTTTCAAACATCGGAGGAAATAGTGCGTAGGAAATAGCTCTAAAATTTTATCATATTAAAAAGCCTGGAATTTCAATATTTCTTGCCAAGAACAATCAACAATGGTGCGAACGGTAAAGCGGGAATTGGTAGACAATCGAGGAAATAGTAGTAGGAGCACCAGAACCAACGCACGGGAAGTACACGAAGCATCAGGTGCCAACGAGGATTGCGATTCTGGGGGAGCCGAAGATTGTACTATCCAACGCAGAGTGCTACGGTCGAAATACCTCACCGTTAAGAATCGGATTAGCGGTAATTTGATCTCCCTTTATTTTTAGTATCTTAGTTTGTTTTTGTATTTCAATATTTTTATTTTTTGCATATTTGGACAAGGCCATTACGTCTCTGTTTTTTTCGTATTTGCTTTTATTAATTTGTATTTAAGTGAAGAGATTGATGAAATCGCTCATTGCAAAAATTAAGTGTATGGTTAAAGCTGTGCATTTATTATACTTTTATTCACTGCTTGCCAAATGAAAAAAAAGCTCACCTCGTGCCCTTGATATACATGATTCTTCATTTGTTTTTCAGGATTTTGCGTGATAATCATTAATGTGTGCTGTGAAACTAGGATTATGGGTTCGGTATAGGAATTGAGTTTGTGTATCTTGGTTTTTTTATGCATTTTTTAAGCCTGAAAAATCAACAGATAAAGTTAGTTTCATTTTGTTAAATTGAAAGTTTTAAATTGATATCTTCTTATTGATGATTTTATTTATTTTTATGCAGATGAGAAAGATGATATATCAAACGTTGATTCAGATAAGTTCAAATCAATAATTGAAGAAGTTGATAACTTGCATCAGCTAGGTAATGTTGATCCCTTATTTGTTGATATATAATTTCAAATTTTGAAATTTAGAGGTTTGTAATGCATCTTAGAGTGACTGGAATCTGTTTGAACATGGAGGATAATTTTTGGGTTTCCTTAAATATTTGTTCCATTTGGTTTGCTAGAAAACTCAGCTATCTAGTCAAACAGTTAGAATCCAAAATTGTTGCTATGATCTTGAAGATTGCATTACATTTTCATACACAGAGATTTATGTTCCTTGTGAAAAAAGAATAATAGGAATATGTTTGAAATTTATGATCATATTTATAGGGTATGAGTAATACTTTGCACTTGATTAAATCACAAATATCTTCCTTATTCCATAAAGAAAATTGGTGAATCTTTTTTAGAATTATTCATAGGAAAAATGAAATTTTCTGCTTTTCTTTTTGATAAACTTGCACCATATTTGTGCATATAAATAAATTTACTTTATTGTGAGTCTGCATGAAAGTTTGACTTACACTCATGTTTTTACATTCTCTATTCAGTAACAAAACCACGGGAACAAGTTGCAGATGCAGAAGCCCTATTTGACATCACAAACACCTTGGTAACCTCTGTGAAAGCATATACCAATGAAGGAGTGACCCCTTCAGATTTTGTTAGTTGTCTTCTTAGGGATTTCGGGCAACAAGGTGGACCAAGTAGTAGCCAAGATGAGGGTAGGAATTCAATACATTGGAAAGACATTGGGCTAGCAGTCTCTCATGTTTTCAGGAGTGCTTATGGGTGTCGTACAATGTAAACACCACTATTATCCTTTCTCCTAGGTCTATTTTCAAAATTTTTTTTGCACAAACTATTGGATTTGCATATATTTCCATATATTTTTGACAGGATTGGGCCTATGAATACTGAGATGAAGCAACGCAAGAATGTGGTTCCCAGAAAGCGCTCAAAGCCAGTGGAAAGAGCTCAGCCTGAAGAGGTTAAATATCTTGGCCTTTTTTTTTCTGTGAACTTGTTGTCATAACTTTAAGATACTGGTTATGAAATGATTGATTGGAAATGAGAAATACTGATGATCAGAGATACCAGTGATGCAATGTCAATCTAATTTTTCTAAAATAATATGCATTGACGGAGTATTAAAATGAACTAGACACCTACAGCATGAGGTGTATTTTTGTCCGTATTCTCATTTCTTCTAATTTCTTGAGCGCGATGGTCTCAATACCCCCTTCTTTTCCCCCTTTTCTCCTTTTTAAAGAAACAACTCCTTGATTGGATCTATAAGCCGTGGCGTTTTAGATGGACGGGGAAGTAATAGGTGTTGCCAATAAACTTAGTGAAGTTTAATTATGACAGTTACTTTTACTTACACCAGCAAATTTAGTATCTTTAATTGCTTCCATTTAGTCTAACATTTCTTTTAAATTCTGCAGCTTGACGGAACCGCTACCGAGGAGAAAACTGACACTGATAAAAATATGGCGACGATGTTTGATATCCTGAGGAAGAATAGGATAGTACATCTTGAGAATTTAATATTAAACAGGGACTCCTTTGCACAGACCGTGGAAAATTTATTTGCTTTATCGTTTCTAGTAAAAGATGGAAGGGCTGAAATAAAAGTTGATGAAAAAGGCAGTCATATAGTTGGTAAGTTTCTTTGTGCGGAATTCATTTAGTTTCGTCTTTTCTTTCTGGCATCTGTTTCCTTTTTAACTTTTAGCGATTATTTCTTTCAGCTCCAAAGAATGCTCCTGGCGCCAATGCAGTTCAAGCTGGAGATGTTTCTTACAGCCATTTTATATTCAGATTTGACTTTAGAGACTGGAAGGTACATTATAAAGTAGTAGACGAACTAGTTATTTATTCTGTTACTCTGGAATTCCCGGAATGTTGATTAAGCAGTCTCTTTGTTTTGAGGTCATCCATCCAGTTGTGTTTCCATACCGCTGTAAATATTGTTTTGTATCTGCATTTGAAATATGATCTTTGATATTCCTTTTTACTTATGGACTGAATATAATAGGAACTTGAGTGTTTTAATTTCTATTTCACTATCTTATAAATTCTTGTTGCTGTTATATCAGTTGATGCTGTCCTCTGTTGCTGTTGGAGAGGAATTAATGCCACACAGGAAAGCGATGAACACATCAAGAAGTACTAAACCGTCTACAGAGTCTAAAGAAGATCAAGCATCATTGCCTACTACCCCGATAAGAAAATTGTGCAGGAACCGAGGTTTGGTTATGCAGGAGCACATAGTAGTTGAAGACTCTCCTCAAAATGGAGATTTAAATGGGGTGGCGGCAATCCGTAAGGGAAAGAGAAAACTTCCGTGAAAAGGTTTCATATGTCTTTTATGAAATCCTACGTACTCTACTTTTGCACATTTTGTGAAAATTTTTGCATGGCAAATAGCTCTTTCGTTGACAAATAACTTAAAACTGAGAGCTGCCTTGTTATGAATGTATATAAGTTAGTTTATTTTTCTCTTGCTTTGAACTTTATTTGTTCTTTCTAGAGACTAAATGGACATGTATGTTAACTTTATTTGTTTTTTAGCGACTAAATGGACATGTATCTTTTAACTTTATTAGATCTTTAGCGACTAAGCCTCCGTTTGAGCCACATTAAAATTTACATTCTCATTATTTTACTTATTTTCAATCACACATTCTTCAATAAAATAATATTTTCCATCACATCAATAACTTTTCGTTCTTTTTCAACTACACATTCTTCATCAATCTACTATTTCAAAATACATTCTTCCAAAATAATGTGACTCAAACACATCCTAAATAGACATGTGAGTTTTAACTTTATTAGATCTTTAGCGACTAAATAGACATGTGATGGACGTGTTTGTTTAAGCTTGTCCATGCAACTTATGTAGGGAAGCAAGGTTAGGGATTTTACTGCCACTTGAGAGGATAACAGTGAAGATGTCTTGCAGTTACTTTTATTTTTGAGGACATTTTAGTTTTTGCATTTTTGAGGTTTTACACAGGTGAAAAATTATTGTAACAACTTGGGCATTAAGCCGGTAATTAATATGTACTATCCATCTTGCGAAAGTATTTGCCAACTTATTCATCATGGATTTATGTTGCACTTTTCATGATCCGAATTTAAGACATATGCTTTATGAGAGATTTGAGTAAATTTTGTATCATTTCCTCTCCAGAAAGGGAACCAAAGACGATCATATTTTAAAAATTAACGGTTGAAGTTGAAGATCCAAAATCTATATAAATTATACACCAAAATTTCATACTTTTAATGTGATCGCCCCTGTTTGTCTGACATTATTTTGACACCAAAATGAGTTTTTTGATCCTTTTTTTCAAATGGTGGGTCCCACCATGAGAGAGCTAAATCCCACCCCCAACGGTCACATTTTTCCTTAAAATGACAAACAAACCGGGTGATCATTTCTATATCTTACAATGGGATTATGACAAATCACTATGCTCAACGATGCTATGTCAATTGACTATGCACTAGTACGTAAGACCACTGATCATAACTATTGTCGGATGAACACTTAGGTCGGAGGAACACTAATATGTCGTATCACCATCTGTATTGCTTGATAACAATAGAGAGCCATGATGCTATACTTCAAAAGCTAATTGTTGAAATGATAGCAATCAAATGGCAATCAGGAGCTGTGGTGTCATTCCTTGAAAGCTAATTGTTGAATGGATAACATTTGGTAGGAGCCATGGTGTCGTACCTCAAAAGTTAGCTACAAATCCTACAGAAATCCTGAAATCCAAATTCAAAAAACATGACAATTATTGATTTCTACAGAAGTATAGTTTGTACAATCATGCCCATGTCGTGAAGCGGGATACCTATTTTCCTCTAACAATAAATCATCCGTGCTAAATAAAGGATACATTAGCTGCCAAGAAAAAAAATATCAGATGTTCAACGTAAAACACCTTATTTCATATATGTTGGACGTGAAACTGTGAAAGCATCAACTGTCCCTAAAAAGCAAAGACAAAAAACCTAGTACAGAAGTAAAATGTCCACTACAGACACCAGACTGTGGAAACCAAAGCATAAACCACACGTGACACGTCTAACTTTATTTATGTCTTACAACCCCTATTCTCATACATCGATAGTTAATCGTTACACCCTAATAGGTATCTGTATCCCGATGTTGATAACCAGCCCCGGTACTTCTGGGAGCATTAGGGTCTTGAACTCCAACCCTACCACCCCCTCCAGTGTTTGTCCCAGGAGGGTATTGGGACCCAACCACACCCTGAGTAGTAGTTCCAGATGGGTAATCTGTCCTAGCAATATCTGTATAGTCGGTGGCGGTGCCGGTGGTGGTGTATCCAGTTGCGTCGTGGGTACCAGTTGAGTGGCCGGTGGTGCCGCCAGCGGTGTAACCATGACCGGTTGTTCTGCCTGCTTTAGCTGCCTCTCTTATTTCATGCTTCTGGCGCTCGGCTTCCTGGATTTTGGCCTCTTTCTTCTCTGTGGCTATCTCCTTTTGCATTGGGTCACGAGTGGTCATCTTCCCAGCCTGTTCCATGAAAGAAAACAACTCTGAAACATGCTTATGAATAAAAGTAACTTAGAAAGTTATTTTTAACCTCAACCACAAACCTTTTCTTGCGCGGTGGCTTTGGTCTTCTCCAAGCCAGACTTTGCTGAAGCTGTAACATTGGCTGCTGTTTCCTTAGCAGATTGCATTTTCACTAGTTTCAAGTATTTTCTTCTCTTTTTCTTGTTCTTCCTTTACTACGAAATTTGCAGTGTATAAATGGCGGTGGAAAGGAGGGGGGAAGAGTGGTGAGTTAATAGTCATCCAGGAAATTTGATATGGCGTTGACACGTTACCAACAGGTGTCAACTACCAATCCAACGGCTAAATTTTCATTTTTAGCTCACATTAATCCAAACAATTATTCGTATGTTTCTTATTTTCAACCACACAATCTTTTATAAAATAGTATTACAGGTAAACTAAAAAAATTTCTTTTTTTTTTCAACCACACATTCTTCAAAAAATACTATTCCAAAAATTATAATTTAACATAATGAAGGCCAAACGTGGGCTTAATTAGATAACTATTACTCTCGTGATACCGAGAGATGATAGAATAAGATAGCTACCCTAGCCGAACGACTAAATCCTAAGCCAATTGGTCGAGCTATATTGGATACGCGAATTGACGCGTGTGCATTCGAATTCATGTTAGCCTACTTGTCCTACGACTTTTAGGTCCCTATTGATGGAGATTAAAATAAATTTTTAGTAAATTTTGATAAAAGTTGATGAAATATATAGTTGAAAAATTGTGAAATCCATAAATATATGGTTAAAATTGATTGTTGACTTTGATTTCAATTAAAATTTGAATTTTTATCAATATCAAACATAGGCTTAATAAGATCAGTTATCACTTACTCTATAGATATGTGATACAAAAATTAAGCCTATGTTTGGTGAAAATTAAAATTTTAATTTAAGTTAAAATTAACAATTAATTTTAACTGCACATTTCATGGGCCTCACAATTTTTCAATAACATATTTCATCAACTTCTATAAAAAATGTTAAAAATTTATTATAATCGATCTCATTTAAAGGTCCAGATAATAGTATCAAAGGGCAGGCAAAATAGTTTAACCCAACCATGAACAAATATTTATTCTTAAATTTTATCCACTTTAGCAAAATAAACATGTTTGTATTACAAGAAACCAAGAGTGAAAATCAATGATTTTCCTTCTTTCTTCTTTCGGTGTGTTGTTACGAGCATATTTAGTGATCGATCTTCACAAGGCAATTCGAATTTGGACAAGAAACATTTGCTATCGATAGTCGAAGTAAGAAGGATTGAACTTCAATAACAAAGTCTACTTCAACCGATCGAAAGGAAGTTGATTTGAGTAAACCAACGAGAAGACACTTCGAAACGCTACGAGATTGGAGGGGCCATGGAAAAACAAACTTGTTCCTCAAACATAACTTCATCAACACTATCCCTGCACAAGAATTCACAGACAACATCGAAAGTCATCGTGCCGAAAATTTGCATAATTCACGTATTTGCACCAGAGATCATCAAGAATGATGCTGAGAACTTCAGAGAACTAGTGCAAAGACTCACTGGAAAACCCACAAACACAAGCTGCACCAGAAAAAACTCAGAAAAGTTCCAAGCAATGAGAATTCAAGAATTTTGCCTAAGGCCCCCAAGAAAGCCGAACTAGCCAGAACTGGATTCAATGCATCAGGATTTAGAGAGAGAATAAAAGGTGAAGAAGAAATATGAAGAGGTGCAAATTCAGGAGGTGGTTTCTTGAGTTATTTTTCAGAATTTGAGGGGTTCATGCAAGAGATTAACCAGTTTCCATTGGAAGGTCATCAAGTGGATGTCTATGGAGAATCCCAACTTGCCTAAGTCAACTTTAGAATGAAGTAGTGTGAATTAATTATTCACTCTTTTTAATTAATTTATTGAGTTTTAATATCAGACTAATTCTCCTTCTAACCTTATTCCATTTGGATTTTCTAAGAAACTGAATTATTTACAATTTTTTATTTTTCAATCGTCTTTCACTCGGACTTTGCACATATGTTTTGTTTCTATATTTTGTTCGATACAGTTATTTATTTTTATATTTTTTGCTGTGCAATAAAAACAAGAATGTAGTTACTAAGATGATCCTATAGTTCCCTTACATGACAAGTAATAGACAATACCAATTCGACGCGAGGAGTTAAGTCATCATTAGAGACTAACTGACAAAAAAAAGTTCAAAAAGTTTATCATATTTGACGAATTATAACATGTTTGAAGTGTGTAGACAAAAAAATATTTGAGTTAGAATGCCGAAGGTCATCTTGTCTGCCTATGGTAAACACTATCTGTGTCAACTAGTTAGGCTTTGGCTATTGAGATCGCTCACAACTAGGCAAACTACTGACTTTAGAGTCCAAGTTATGGATTGCATGTATGGAAAAATAGCGAGTCTACTCAACTAAGGTCGATCGAGAGCCAAATTATCATCAAAGACAAAATATTTTGTTAACGTTTGACCCAAATTCCATTGGGTATTTGTGGATTAGTAGAAGTGGGCCTTAAAGAGGTCAAAATATTGACCAAGAAGTAATTTAGCCGCATTTCCGCTAATTGCTGGTCAAGCTCCCGTTCGAGCCCGCCTCGAGCGGCTCCTCCGCTGCTCGCTTCCCTCCAGGGCGGCGCTCGAGCACGGTGACATCCAACCCACGATCCGTTTTGCGTTTTGACATTTTTTTTTATGCTATTTCCATCTTTAGGACTATTATTAGGTTTTTGACATGTATCATGTATATTAATTTTGGCTCTTTACAAAATAAAAAAGTTGGACAATCTTGTAAACACTATCTTTATATTATTTCTCCATATTATAATGAATTCTCATTTCTTCTGCTAAATTTCTTGTGTTCTTTTTGCGTTGTAATTTTTACTTCATATTGTGTCATATAATCTCGTTCTTAATCTCTAACATATTTGATCAAGTTAAAGTTCCGGTAAGATCTTAAACTAGTATTGACGTGTTTAACAACACATGCAGCTAACCTTCTAGATTGAAAGTATTTATCCAGGGGAGTCAAGACCATGGCAAAAGGCAAGGACTTCAAGAAAAAGCCAAGTTTGAGACGACCAAGAACAGTGAGCTCAAGATCAGGAGACGAAGTGGACCGAGAAGAAGAAGACTTCATCGACACATAGTATTGGATATGGGTCACGACAATGGCATAATTTAAGAAGTCAGCTTTAAACAACTCTAATTATAATTCCCTTCCACGATAAGGATGCATTGATACCACCCCCAAACACCAGTCATTTAGTCCTTGTCAAAAGTTCTACAGATTCTTCCAAAGAATAAGTTATCAACGCCAGTCAAGTTGTATTATTACAAAAAAAAATTATTCACTGGATTGAAATTTTTCTAAATATTTAGTCACGATAAATAAAAACTATCGGTAGTTATAAAGGAGTGTTTGGTTTGAACCAACCAAATCGAGAATCATTGATTATCGTATAATGAAATCATCCATAAATATTTATGGAAACAAATCTAATTTATAAATTATTATGGTTCTAGTTTCGTTTGGTCAATTCCATAATCAAATTCTAAATTTTTAATGAAGTTAGGTACAAAGTTTTATTATAAAAAAAGTTAATACTCACGTCTAAAAATAAAAACAAATGAATAAACCTCATTCAACTCAAACAAGAAGTTCCATCTTCTACGAAATTTTCTTTATAAAAATATTCAACCAAATTAATAAATGAACTTAATTAATTAAAAAATGATTGTACTATAACTCGGTTCTAGTGGGTATTAGAATGTGAACAAAATCAAAACCATTTAAAATATAAGCAGGATTGAATCGATTGGTTCTGATTTGGTTAAAACCATTTAAAAGAAACTTTTTTCCGAATTTCAGCGGGGCCTAGGACTCCATTAGCCCGCACTTGCCACTGCCATTGTCATTGCGACTGCGTATTGAAGTATTGAATACCAACTCCTTGTACAACGAAATTGAAACCATGGATTCTGAATTAAAAGTTGGGCAAAGTGCATACAATTACTATGAATGTTAAAGGTTATTGATGATATGCGAAGTGCTATTCTGTTACAAGCTTCTATTTGCAGGAATTTGCATTTTACACTGTATAATTGGTGTTCTTGTTTGCTCTCTCAACATTAAACTGATAGTTACTTCTCCAATGTCAAATTTTTAGCCCTGTGGAGGAAAATAATGCACCTGGGCTTGCGGAACTCTCTTTGGTGTGCCGTGTGACTGTAATGATAATTGATAAATGTGAGTAGTACTTTCAAGCACAAAGAGCTCAGATTCTCTCATTACCAGAAGAATGAAATTACAGTACAAGTTTAATCACAAAAGTTACACGAAGATAAATGAAGTGAAACTTTATTTGATTGCACCAGAGGAGCAAATTTGAACAAACAGGTAAAAGAGTAAGGACGGTTTGATCTTGGATCTTTGATAAACTCACACTAAATTATGTACCATTTCCTTGTAGAACGGGACAGCATCGTCCTTCAAATGTCAAGATTTTAGATGATGATCGAGAGTATAGGCATGAATCTCAGAAGGGCTTGTACCGGGCCTGTTGAAAACCACCAGGAAATATGAATAATATGTAAGATGTCAATTTTTTAGCTTATTTTTTCTTCTTTAATACTATATAGCTGTAATCTACCTTATCGAACATGCCATTAAGAACATGATAAACATTCTTTACTTTTCAGAATAAGAAATTGTATGAATTCTGAACAAAATATTATGGAAACTTCAATCGATCTCAACTACAGTGCAGGTAAAGTTTTAGTGACAGTTAATCTATAACATGACAGATCTAGCAAAAACAAACAACACATTAAGGTTATTGTGAAATGACATGAAGACAATGGCATGCTTCCAAACTCAACAATGGCGAGTGACAAGTTTCATGAATGCAGCTTAGCAGATCTTTGCACTGTCTATTGAAAATGGTTGACAGTGTAGTATTTCTCGATCAATCTTAAAAAGTATTTACATTAAAGTCGAGAAGCATTTAGTTTAAACTTCTGATGAACACCACCACAATCGGCCGCCACTTTAGTTCTCTGGCAGTTAGACTACCGTGTGTACATTTGATGTGCTTGAAAGGTGATGGTTGATTTCAGTTAGAGAAGCATTTAGTTTAAACTTCTGAAGTGATGTAGGTCACGGAAATGGCTGTGGTTTACCTGAAATGTCTTCTAATGTTCAGGTGGATGAGGGTGTTTAAGTCAATAATAAGGACATAAAATTTTTGGCACTCATTTTTCTGACGGTATTGTTTCTTTCTATTGCAAGTGGCGTAAAATTTTTTGTAGCAGCCAAATTTTTCCGCCATTGTTGAGATTTTTACGTTCCTTTGGTATGTTTGATGAACTTCCAGGAGAAAAAGGAAATGCCATGGTGAGGTAACACAACAATTGTCTAAGCAATTGCATATATAATGCTTTACCACTAATTAAAACCATGGAAATTCCGTAGGAAACCATCCTGTAACAAATTCTTACCAAGAATGTGATCGCAGAGGAAAAAGGAAGGTCAATAATATAGTTCACATAATTGTGTACATAACCTGGCAGTGTCAAATATATAATTTAACTGGCCTACATCTAAAATGTTAATAAATTGGATGAACGAACATTCTTCCACTAGCGTTTCTCCATGTTGAAAGACTTCATTACGGCATGTATTGTTTAATCATTTCCTCCTAAAACATTGCTATCAAAACCTTTTCTTAGGCAGTCAAACTTGAAACTAGGTTTCCGATAACGGCGATAAGCATCAAATTGAGACTTTACACATCTATATTTCATTCTCCTTTAACATCCAATGTCAGAACTTTTTCATTAGTTCTTACATTCATAAACATGTTTTGACTCTCTTGAGAAAAGTGTACCTAACAGATCTGAATGCTCAACTCTCTCTTCATAGAAACTCACCGAAGTTCATTCATAATATTCATTGAGTACATCAGTTTATTGATATTACCTTTTATTAATGATGCCATAGTGAAACATGGGTCTTCCAACTTTTGTATCTTCAATGTACTACAGATACAAAGAAGACATCACAACAGAAGTGAGAAAAAATTCAGTAAATGAATTGATATGATTGACTTGGCATTTGAAATAGAATCCTACCAGTTGTAATGTGACTAGCATTGATGAAAATGCCAAAGAATCAAAAGGAATATCATTAAGCGCAAAAAGCTGGCATTCTGATGATTCTGGACCCGGTGAAAAGTGGGGTCTCTTCAACTTAGCCAAGAAAATAATGTATGTCTGTTTCACACGAGACAATGTAGCACATGAAGTTGCCAAGAGCAGGAAAATCCATGTGAAATTAGTGTTATGATATTTCTCCTTACTTGGCCTATAAGAGGGATGTCCAAATGAGCAAATGGTGATAAAACTTCTACTTCTGCATTTGCCTCCTCCCAGGTTTCCCTAATTGCTCCTTCGGCAGCGGACTCCCCAATCTCCATGTAACCAGCAGGAAGTGTCCTACAGAACAGCCGAGTAGAGAACAATTTACAACAATGTTGAAAGCAGAACTACATAGAATTAGAAATGTAATGAAGAAACTAAATTTCTAATTATGGATTGATAGCGGGAAAAGTTATCCCTTTCCAGGTGAAATTGGAACAAGCAAATGCATACCAAAGGCCAAATGATGGATGAATCTTCCGCTTGCACAACAGTATCTTGTTTTCATGCTCAATGAGGCAGCCCACAACCTGTTCACCAACATTGTAACAACTAGCATCATCAATGTCAAGTAAAAATGCTTTGCTCTTTAATTATGAAGCTAATATTAATAAATGATATCATTATAATCTGTAACCGGGAGAAAACAGTTCTTTTATATGGTTTTGAACAAATATAGTATACTAGACCTAATTATTAACATTCCAACTATAATATACAAAGCCTTTCAGTAATCTCTTATATCAGAATAAGAATTGCGTTATCTTACTCAAATGACTCTTTGAATTTAAAGTTCCAGACATTGTGAATGAGTTAAAATTTTGGAAATCAGCCATTACACATTAGCACTAAGGGTCCGTTTGATACGGCG
>CAIGRT010061130.1:0-12797 GCA_903798405.1 Fraxinus platypoda | reverse complement strand
GTCCACACTAATTAGAGAGGGCTGTCTAAACATTGTAAGTGTAGCAGTGTTGAATAGATATTTCCCGTGTGCAGACACATGAAATTAATTGAAGGAGAAAATGACACTACTAAAGACAGCAAATGAATAGCAGATCTTTGTTTTTGTTTCTTTGTACTTTTTCTGAGTACAAACAAGAAAACCTCCCTTTAAAAAAAAAAGGGTTGAACCCAACCTTGAGGGTCCCCCACCGCTGAAATCCTGCCCTTTTAGCTACGACAGCAACTGCGTTGAGAGTATATGTGTTGATTTTTATTTTCTAATTGCTCAATGAAATAACGACACGTATCGTCCTAAAAAAAATCTGTCAATGACCTTTTTTATGTAGTAGGGTTGCTTTTAATACAAGGGTATTTGTACAATTCAGAAATTATGTGCCAGCGATGTGTGACAAAATTGTTTAAAAAAAGATTTTCTTTATTTTAAAAATTAAATAGGAAGCAATTTAGGTCGCAATTATTTTATTGAAAATTAATAAATACAGAATCAATAATTTATTGAATAAGATCAAATATTCGTAATATTATTAGAAATCAACAAGTATTTAATTATTGAATTCGTAGACAAATTTAAAGTTTATTTGCAACATCACAACAACGTCATTTTAAAGGAGCTAAAAATCCTATAAGCTTCTCACTTCCATACAAAATTATTTACACAATCAAAGAAACCTAAAATTACACAATTAACCCTACTTATTTTCGATCCCTAAAGTTAAGTTTATCTTCTAGCTGATCGGATTTCCGTCAAGAGAGCATCATTTCTTAATCTTAAAAATAAATTATTATCCTAAACTCTAAATTTAAGGTCGAGCAGCGGATTAGAATACGTTTTTGTTGGCTAAAATCAGTTCAAAGGTATCTACGTCCTATTTTACATTTTTCCGATAAATCTAAGAGTGACCATTTTCAGGCCCTATTTGGTTTGGATTAAAATTCAATTAAAATCTCAAGTCAAAGTCAACAATTAATTTTAACCACACATTTCATTAACTTTTATCAAAATATATTAAAAATCTATCTCAAACAAAGCTTGCAACTCATGGCTTTATCTCAAACGCGGTTGCCTCTCAATTTCTCATAATTGCAAAACACACGGCACTCACAAACTAATGGCTGTATTTTTAGTTTTAGTTTCAGGCAAGAAGATGGGCTAAACACAAATTGCGTCAAGAAACAATACATGAGATGTGCCAAGAAACTAAAGGCAAAGCAGGCTAACTCATGAAGGGTTGTCCAACTAACAACGAGCAACACAAATTCATGATTATTTCCAATGGTCCAATTTATTTTCGGGTCGAGCAAATTAATTGTGGAATTGATATAATTTCTCCAACTATTTTAACATCATCTCCCAAATTTATTGAATATTAAAACTCAATAAGTATCTACCTTGTTATCCAATGGATCGCAATAGACAACACCAAGTTTATAATTGTCTAATCAAGGTAACCAAATAAACTTGGAAATAACATACCATACCGTGTCTTAGACCTGAAACACATACCATACATGTTAGTGCTCATTAAAGGTTAAGGTAAAAAATATCAGTACAATTAGATATACAGTAATCAATCAAGAGGACATAAAAACACATAGTTATGAAACATGCGTTGAATACACAACGTAGAATAATACACAGATCTTTTCAACATATAGAAAACATCAAATTAAAACCAAATTAATCAAGTAAATGACCAACATATACAACTAATGCATAAATGACCTCAGGAAAATATCTCACCACAATTATCCTTCCTCAATCCGTGTAGCTCATATCTAGAGAATGCATATTTTCTATCATCGTCAATCATGCTCATTAGATTGGCTCCTTATGCCTAATTGGTGAACCACTGCAGATCTTAAGTTCATGGGACGTTCCTTTGTAATTAAATCACATCTCTCAACCTAAGTAGATAATGGTCTCCAGCTAAAAGAGGTGATATGAGTGTCACTCTCACTCCATCCGATCAGGATTTTAACAAATACAGGATTCTAAAGATTTAATCACCTCACCTCTCGAAATCCAAATGTTATTCTCCATACCCCATGCATATCACCAGTGCACTTTCAGGCATCTATACTACGTATTACCAATTGACATACTTATTGCTAATGTACCCGCTAAAGTGAAAATGTGCCAAGTGTCAATCCTCACAATAGTAATCACAAACTATGCATGCAACGCATTATACACAGTAATATGACCACTCTCAAATTCATGCAAAAAACGCACATCAAATATAATGAAATGTAACATTGAACAATGCACCAAAATCAATAAATTATTTATGCAAATGGGATATCTAACAGATGCAAATGTAGTAATTAGGTTTATTGTCAGTAAATCTCACTCGGGTCATAACTAGATCTAGTGGCAAGATTCATCTCTCATCTGACATTCCTTTTTTGCTTATATTTTTTCTTAGGTCAGTCTCTTATAAAATGTTCAAACTTAGCATAGTTATAACATTGTTTACCATTCATACTAAACATAGACATATTCCCACTTTTACCATTCTTTTTACCACCCTCATCACTCGAGTCACTACTGTCTTGATTTTCCTCATGACTATTTTGCTTAAACCGTGTTCTACTCCTCATCATGTGTATCTCACCACTTTTCTTATCATGTTTTTTAGCTTTAATCACTATTTCGTTATTCTTAAAGGAATCTATGACAATCTCAGGCGTTAAGGTGTCCCCATCATACTTAATTCCATTTTGTACCTCTTTAGAAGTGTCAGACATGGAATGAAGCAAAATTAAGCCTTATACGTTTCATACACCATTTCTTAACAATTAACAAGATGCACAAGTTTGTTAAATACATCCAATTTTTTATCAAGATCCTTTGAATGATCCATTTTAAAAGTGAAAAACTCTCGAGTAAGTAAAATTTGTTAGGAGTAGATTCAAGCAAATACAAGTCCTCAAAATTTTTCCAAAATTCTTTTGTGGTTTTAAGTTTACAAACTTTTGTCAAAATATCATATGACAGGTGTAAAAATTAAAATAATTGAAGTGTAAATAAGCTCATCATATTCTTATTTTTTTATGTTGACAAATCAGAAGAAAATTTATATCTATAGCTTTTGAAATGTTTTGTTGAACTAATCCCTCTTTATTTTCTGTTGCCAAATAGAAAATTTCCAAATCAAAACGTGTTATCAGTTTTTGGACACTAGTCAATAAAACAAAAATGCACAAATACACAATTAGAACACACAAAATAGCCTACTTCACAGGCAATATACACAATTCTAGATTCCAGGGTTTTTGTGAGATTCGCGATCTCAAAATTGTCAAATGAGTAAAGTCCAGATATTTTAACGGAATAATTAATGAAACAAAGAGGTATGCCAACAAAATCAAACTTTCATGCAATGCAAGTTTCACACAGTAACTTAAGTCTTAAGCAACAATCATATCAAAGAATCAATAACCAACTTTTACCAATTAAACTAAATACTTCAAACACGTAAAAATAGAGCGAGTAATTCCTAAATTCTAGCAATGGGCAATGGTTACTCGATAGATAACCCCAAACCTAATGGCCAACCCACACGATGGCATGCTAGTATGATAATTTAAAAGTGACAAGCTAATTTACCAAACGAACCAAATCTACGAATCCGTAGATAAGGAGTGGTGAAAATTTACTACTTTAAGGCCACTACTATTTGCCCTAAAATTTTAAACAACTACAACAACACAATTACCAAAACTCGAGATTCGAACAACTAGGGGCAAAATGGTCCAGAACCAAAATATTGCCCGAAAATGAACACCACCAACAGTCCCACAGAATTGCCAGGAGAACAATGTCTTCAAGGACCGTTGCCAAAATCGCC
The DNA here is from genome assembly GCA_903798405.1 of Fraxinus platypoda. NCBI lineage: Eukaryota > Viridiplantae > Streptophyta > Magnoliopsida > Lamiales > Oleaceae > Fraxinus > Fraxinus platypoda. The sequence goes on along the minus strand of CAIGRT010061130.1, from coordinate 8,905 downwards.
ACCACGCGCCCACACTCGTCGCCAAATTTCTATGCACGACCTTCACATCCCATGTCTCCCCTATCGCACGCGTTGTACCGGCCATCTAAGCTTTGACGTTAGGAGCTGGGATATGTCCTTAATTTCTTCACCAGTTCTCTGGATTGGCCAAAATTGGATTTGAAGGTGTGGTCAGATTGAAACTTCAACAGTTTTTCTTCATTCACTACATATGTTCGATTTTGCTTCCAACTAATGAACGGACTACGAGCAATACAAATTAATGATTACTTCCAGTTGCCCAATATGTTTTCAGGTTGAGCTAATCAATTATGACGTTGATATAATTAATTCAACCATTTTAACATCATCGTCCCAATTTATTGGGTATCAAAACCTAACAATTTCTTCTAAAAAATAAACTAAAGGAGGGAGAGAGAGAGAGAGAGAGAGTTTAACACCCTGAAAACATAAATAAATCCTTAATTCTCTCTACTCAGATTTCATCATTCCTTTAGTTGCTGAGTTAGCATATTTAAGAGAGCCTCATTTTAGTTTGACAGGGTCCTTTCAGATTATATTGAAGACGATTTCTTTTAGACATTGTCTATTTTTGTTTATGTGATAATTTTTATATGCAATCCACATTAATGTTGAAGATGCTATGAAACAACACTTAAAATATGGTGAGATTTTGGAATTTAAAACATAATTTCTAAAATCGTTTTGGTGAACTCAATTTTGAAATAAAAAGTTAATTTGATAAAAATATTATCTGTGTGCAATCAGTTTGTTGAAAAGGGAAAGGAAAAAAAAAGTCTTTACATTTAAATTCTAAACTCATCACATAAGTAAATAAAAAATTTCTTAAAACCCAGAAAAGAAAAAAGAAATCTCATCATTTAATAATAGTTTTATATACAACATAAACAATAGATAGAATGACGAATATACATTCATCACTAGAACCCTCTTCAGCTCCATTTTCTTTTTCTACATTCAAAAGTCACTTTCAACAATTGCATAAATGTCAATAGTCAATTTATAAGATTTGAAAATGTTATGTTATGCCCCTAGGTAGGGGTGTCAACGAGTCGAACCACGGGCCGAAATTCGAAACTTGGGCTCGGTTCTAGCTTTTTTTGGACCGAGTCGAGCCGAGATGGCTCGATTTTTTTTTTAATTCGTTATAAATCTAAATTTTTTTAATGAATTTAAAATTTGTGCAATTTATACGTATTATAAATAATAACTTAATATTAACGTATAAAAAAATACAGCTAAAATTTAAAAATAAATAAATAAGAATTAAAAAAAATGTGACCAATGACAGCTGCCTGTCACAGCAGCTATAATTTTAGCTGTCTGGTATATTTTTTTCATTTTTTAAAATTTTTTTTAAGACACAGCTCACGGGCCGGTAACGAACCACAGGCTAGCTCGGGCTCAAGTCGACGCCCCAAAAATGGGCTCGGCTCGAGCTTTCCCGGGCCGAGTCACGGGCGGTCCGAGTTGACTAGCCATTTTGCTATTCCTACCCTTAGGAATTGGTATAAAGATGGGAAATCTTGGCAAGATCCAAACAAAATAAATAAATGGTAAATTAAAAAATGTTCAGTGTTTTTTTTTTTTTTTTTTCAATTTGAGTAACCATTTGTTCACGTATTAATAGGAATTTTAATGTTTACAAATAACTCTCTATTGATGGAAATGCATTTAGTTTACAAGGGAAAAACAGACTAAAGTACGAGTAACTTTGGATGCTTTTGGTCCTACAAATTCTAGGTTTTATTGATTCTTTGGAAACTATGTATAAATGTTATTGGATTCTTTTAGGTCATGTGAAGGACCGAAGGTTGTTGTGAACTTGGGACCACCCTACAAGTATAGATGAAGATATTTATACGAGGAAATTAGGTTCACAACTTTAAAAAAGGGAAATAATTAGAATAATACACCTAAATTAATTATGTTTTTAATCACGTATTAATCACGCTCTCTTAATATGCTAAAATTCGGCCGACAAACCCTTCTCTTAAAAAGTAAATTACGCTCTTAATATGCATTCATCTAAAACACAGGTGACAAACCCTCCTCTCCAATCTAATTTTTTTTCCACCTCCTAAAATTTTTATTATTAAAAAATCTTCATTTGATGATGTATTTTATGCTACGATTATCCATTTTGAGTGATTCAAACATCTTTTAGAAGCTTGCAACGCTGTTGTAGTAAATATATTATGGATGGTATTTACATGTTGAAAATTATCTTGCATGAATTATTGAATGCAAAACTATGATTATTATTTCTTTTCCTTATCGATATCAATGTAAAAATTTATGGAGTTTAAATCATGATTATTAAATTCATTTGTTGTGGTCAATTTCGACTTGTTATTATGAACTCGTCATTTATAAATTTTAAATTTGAAAGATGTATTTCAAAATTTGTTATGAATGCTTTTATAAAGAAAAAAAAAAAAACAAAAACCTCAATCAACAATGTGAAGAAACAGAGCTTTTAAATAAGTCAAAAGAGGTAGCAGAAAAATAGAATTTGAAAGTATATGAACAAGGTTAAATACAGGAGAGTTACAACCTTTATACAAAAAGTTACAAGAAATAGAAATTGCTTTGCCGGAATCTAATAATCAACAATTCAACAAGGTTGTTGGATAAAATGATATATTTTAAAGTTTTGATTGATATTTTATCACTTTTTTTGAGTTTACGTCACTTTTTTAAATAGTGTTTGTCACACTTTTTTTCTTTTTTAAATTCTTATCACTTTTTCGAGTGACAAGCATAACTTTTTTAATAAGAGTATCACTTTTTAATAGAGAAGTGACATTTAGAGGGTGTTTGAGCCCTATTATTTTTGAAAAATATATTTTGAAATAGTAGATTGATGGAGAACGTGTGTTAAAAAAGAAAGAAAATTTTTTGATTTGCATGTAATATTATTTTAAAGAAAAATGTGTGGTTGAAAAAAAAAAAAGAGAAAAAAAAAAGTATTTTGGGATAAAGGGAATCAAATATCCCCTTAACTTTATACAATATTTTTTACTTTCAAAAAATATTTTATATGATTAATGGGTTGACTAAATTGGTAGATGACGGTGGCGGTGAATTAACTTAAAGATGCTTGATGTTTTGATTTGTGTTCTGCCGATGGACCGACTTAAAGATGCTGGCGATGAACGGAGAAAGAGGAGGAATGATGGTTGTGTCACTTTATCGAACTGATTTAATGTTTTAATTGGTATTTTGTCACTTTTTTGAATTTATGTCACTTTTTTTAATGTTTGTCACTTTTTGAATTTCTATCAATTTTTTGAGTGTTTGTCCCCTTTTTGGAATTTTTGTTACTTTTTTTAGTGTCTCTCACTATTTTTGTTACTTTCTTTAAATTTTATCATTTTATGAGTGACAACAACACTTTTTAATAAAAGTACATTGTATGTCATTTTTTTATAAAAACAAAATAACATTTAACTTTAAAAAGTGACATTTTGTGTCTTTTTTTTTTCTTTTTAATAAAAAAGTGTCATTTTTTTAGTGACACTTAATTTTACACAATATTTTTTTACTCCTAAAATATTTCATATGATTTTTCAAAAGACCCTTAATTGTAGAGGTATTTTTGTAAGTTACCTTATTTGTATTGTATTTCTGTAATAAGATCTAATGATTGAAAAGTGCAAAATAATACTATGATTTTACACAATATTTTTTTACTTCTAAAATATTTCATATGATTTTTCAAAAGACCCTTAATTGTAGAGGTATTTTTGTAAGTTACCTTATTTGTATTGTATTTCTGTAATAAGGTCTAATGATTGAAAAGTGAAAATAANTACCTTATTTGTATTGTATTTCTGTAATAAGATCTAATGATTGAAAAGTGAAAATAATACTATGATTTTCTATAATTTAAGATTGTTAAAATGTTTAAAGGTATAGAATTCCTTTTTAAAATGATTGAATAATTAATTATATATTTCAAGGAATATTTGGTGGTAGAGACATTTAACAAGGCTAATATTTGGTTAAAATTAAAAGTAAGTAAAAGTTACTTTCTAGTGTCTCTTTATTTTGTAAATATTTTTGAATAAGTTTCTTTTATTACTTTTAAGTAAAAAAAAAATTTATTTATCTTGAATGTAATTGTTATATTGCTATCAATATAATTAACTTATATAAAAAAGTAATTTATTCATTCTTATTTTAATTAATAAAAAATATTTTAAAATATTTATTTACTCATATGTAAATGTTTTAGGCTGACTTGTGATACGATTTAACTAAGCCCCTGTTTGGTTGCGATTAAAATCTTGATTTTAATTTAAATCAAAGTCAACAATTACTCTCAATCACATATTTTATAGGACCCACAACTTTTCAACTACATATTTCATCAACTTTTATCAAAATTTATTAAAAATCTTATTTTAATCTCTACTAAATAGGGGTTAAGTATATAACTTGTAGGTATTAAAAAGAGCTCACTTGAGCCGTAAATGTTCGAGGACGAGTCTGAGTATGGGAATTGTTACGGATTGAGCACTCACTCAAACAGTTCACACTATAGTATTCTGATTTATTTTCATAATATTTTTCTTTTAGCTTCGACTTGACTTGAGTGTTCAAGGACATATATTGAAGTAACCTCGCAAAATACTTTCAGAAGGGCGAACAATTGAGATTTACGATTTGTTCTAGAAACAAAATTAAGAGTTATATTTAATTATTTATGTTAAATTGAGTTTAATATTAATTCCTTTCTATGTATTTATGTGGAAGTTGTGGATCTTCGTTTATTGGTACTGTCTTTACTTTACAAACCTCTTTTATAAATGGGTACTCCAAAGTTCTTATACATAAAGATATACTCTTAATTAAATATAGTGTTTTACTATGATTTTGTAAGAAGTTTATTTTTGGGGTAATCTTATTCAGCATTGTCGGTGTCAAACACCAGTGTAGGGGTAACTGCATGACATGAAATAATAGATTAACTTATATGCAATGTGACATGATTCATTTAATTAAACATATCAAATGTTGTCATTTAAACTGGCGCTCTAGCACCACTGGTGTTATATTACATTATTCTTATTTTTGACGTATGATAAATACATTTTAGGGTTAAAAATCTTAGTGAGCACTGAACTTCGCTTCAAATTTTCACTGGGTCAATGAATTTTAAAAGTTTTCTTATTAATCACTTAAGTTTGTTATATGTAATCACAGCCATCACTCATAGAATGGTCGTTTAAAAAATTGACGAAATCATTGACGCAGCTAACTGAATAGCTTACGTTGCACGATTTTTCAATCAGTGGATGCCAAATAATAAAGTTATCGATGTGTTGATTAATCGTGTTTTAAAAACACGTTTTTCTCCCAAAAAAGTGAAAATTTTAATTTTTAATCCGTTATAAAATATCAAACGATTTATTTAATTGAATTTATCAAGTGTGGTCATCTAAATTGGTGCTCTAGTACCACTTATGTTAGATAACATTATTCTTATTTTTGACATATTATAATACTTTTTACCAATTAAGTCTTTGAAGAAATGTCTTACAAGATGGGAAACTACAAGTACGATGGCCAATTAACCAATAGTGAGTCAAGCCGTATTATCCAAACAAATGGTGGCATCAACCTATTATCGATTGTGATGTGAAATAGAATAAATCATGTTGGTACACCTACCTACTCCTAAGATTTGCATTTCCTTTTCAAATAGTGATTTTACTTTCTACGTGGTGTAATCAAATTTAATAGTGGAAAATACTCTACCTTATCTTATACATTTTCAACTTCATTCTTTGGCGTTATTCATTGACTGTTCAACACGCTGCCTTTGATTGATTTGAACCTCGTGACAACAATTTGATTTGTACTAATTTAGTACTATAACTATCCCTCGTCACAACACGGTTTGTTTTTTACTAATTTTAGCTTTTGTTTGGTTCAATTAAAAAAAAAATAATAATTAAAATTTTAAGTCAAAATCAACAATTAATTTTAAATATTTATTTATTGGGATCCATAATTTTTCAATCATATATTACATTAACTTTTATCGAAATTTACTTCAAATCTGATTTTTATCTGAACCAAATAGTAATTTAAAACTAACTCTCGTGGTAGCACTCACTATTACGTTTTGTTTAGTACTAATTTGAACAATTTACTTTAGCCCTGTTTGGTGGCCTTTAAACTTAAAAAAAATATATATTTTTTGAATAGTAATTTTGGGAGAATGTGTGATTAAAAAGTAGGAAATTTTTTTGAATTTACGTATAAAATATTTTATTTTGTGAATGTATACCAAAACTTAGATTGATTTGATACTCGGTATCATTATTCATATTCTTTGATTATCTTTTAATACAGATTGCGTCAATCTTTTACTTTAATATTTTATTCATATGCATTTCCTTTTCAATTTGATTATATTTTCCACGTAATGATTAATTTTGTGGTCAAATTTAATTCTGGAGTTCATTCGTTATCAAATAGTTAATAGCCAAATTGAAGGCACATTCTTTAGCTTGTCAAAAAATTACACATGAAACATTAACCATCACAAAAAAGCCCAAAAATAAGATTATAAGAACAATCCAAACTAAACAACGATGAATGTACATTTTTTTTCCAAAAAAGAAAAAACTATCAATTGTTGGAGACAAATGATTTGTCCTCGACACCATGGTTCATATTCTTCGATCATTTTAGTATAGATTGGGTCAATCATTCACCTTAATAACTCATTAGTAGGGATATCAACGGGACGAGTCGAGGTCGGGGCAACATCCCCTCGCCCCGCTGGGTAATTTCCCATCATGTTACCCATTTAAGGTGGGGTGGGGCTCCTACCCCATTTACTACCCGTTTAAATTTTTAATTTTTTTTTTGATAATTCATTTTATTGCCATCATTCATTACAGTGTGACAATAATATATTTATTAATTTTTTTTTTTTATAGAAGTTAAATTATTCAAATATATTTTTTATTTTTTTTAAATTTTTTTATATTTATAATTCATTTTATTGCCCACATTCATTAGACTAAGACAATAATATATTTTTTAATCTTTACTTATTTTTAAAAGTTAAATTATTCAAATATATTTGATAAACTAAGACTTTTATTGTTTGTCATATTTCTTAGATAATCTTAATTGCCATCTTCAAATAGAACTAATAAAATTTCGTGGAGTTTTCCATTTAAAGTATTAAATTCTTTTAAAAAATAAATTAAACGGGGTGGGGCGGGACGAGACGGGACGGGGTGGGGCTCATCCCATCCCGGACCCGAATACCCAATTAAGTAGGTAATTCCCGCTCTGTTCGGGATAGGGCTCCGCTGGTATCGAGGTTGACGGGGGGGTTTTTTTTTTCATCCCTATTCGAAAAAGTGATTATTCGTCAATTAATTAAAAAAAAAAAAATCAATTTTTAAAAAGATCAACACGAAAATCCTGTTACAATATTTCGTTTCCAGAATCAGCGTTGCACGGACACAAAAATAAATGCTAAAAATTTGTTATTATTATTACGTGGAAATATTTTAGGGAAAATGATATGTACAAGATTTTTGAACTACAAAATTTGATAAATCAGCCTCAATTATAAAAATAAGAAATTCAGGGATTTCCTGTGACTTGTGATTGTATTAAAAAAAAAAAAAAAAGAACACACACACACACACACACTAATATATACCAATATAATTTTTATTGTGGCATCAATCACAGTTTCTCTCTCCAATCCATGAAGAAAAGTTATCAATTTAAAAAAAATCTTACTATGTATTCACAATTCTAAGAAAAAAATAGTTATTAGATAAAAGAGTTCGTGCTGATAACGTGTTATAAAATTAAAAGAATAAAGGAGAAATTTAAGAATAAATAGAGAGAGAAAAGTGGAGAGTCAAAATTCAAGTGTATATTTTATTTTTAGGGTTTAAAATTAGAGTTATAATTGGAATGAAATATTCTCTAAATTAGATATGTCCTATCTATGCATGATGATAAGACTACATAATTATCAATATTTATCATATAGTTTTACAACAGATACAAGCCGAGGCCAAATTTTCTCAATATTTTAAGTAAAGGATTAATAAAAAGCCCAACTTCGTGTCTTAAACAGCCTAGTTGTAATCCGGCCCACTTAATTCCCTCCAATTTTCAATTGCTCTTATGAGTTTTCACCATTCAGGAATTCACCCACTGAAATTGGGAATGCAAATCCATGCACATATCATTTTATCAGTTCTATACTCTATATTACTCAGCCATCTGGTATGTTGTCAATTAAAATTAAAGATAATTGGCAAATGTATGCCTCTACCAACGAACGTTTTAAAGTCAATCTAATCACTTAAGAGCTCAAGATAAGGGTAGCGACCATTGGTTAAGCGAAGCCTTATAATCAACCTTGAGCATTAACGGCGAAAAAATATATTTACAATTTACTTCGTCAGCGATTCAATATCATAAAAAAGTGTTATCAAAGCACATGTAAATAAGAGTGTAAACCATATGAATGAAGAATACTTAAATCGGTGAATAAAATGTGAAAAGTTAACAAATTCACGTAAAGTTCACTAATCAACGACTGACACATGTAATTAACATAAAGGATGTTACATAAATAGTTAGGCTACAATAGGATCTAGCATGAATAATTAGACTCGAGATTCGGAGTTTAATTAGACTATTTGTTGCCAATTAAAATTAAGGATAAGTACGAACCTATGCCTCTACCAAATAACGAGCTCAGGGTAAAGTTAGTGAGCACCGGTTACTTGAAACTTGTAACAACCTTAGGCATTAATGACAAGTAAATATACTTGCAATTAACTTAACTACATATTCCTAGGGGTGGGCGTGGGTCGGTTCGGTT
>CAIGRT010061106.1:0-13640 GCA_903798405.1 Fraxinus platypoda | reverse complement strand
TTTTATTATTATTATTTTTTTGGCCACAAAAGAGAAAAATAAAATATAAAATATAAGGCGGTAATCAGAATCAAATATGGGTGTTAAAGTTTATTTCAAATTACTAATTTTCTAAAATGGATTAGTTGAAACATGTTACCAAAGTAACATTTTTTGCCAAAATTATTTTATTTTGAATATTACGAAGGTTGTGTGTACATAATTCATGCAGATATTCACCGGCCCAAAGAAAAGTCAATATTTGGCCTAATTATTTGCACATCTATGATAATAAATATGTGACAATTGTAAAGTTTTCCATTATGTGAACATTGAGTCGGTTCAAAGATAGACTTGATATTTGACCGGATTTATTGTTAGTATTTGATTACTACACCAAGAGTACCACTTACAAGTTGATATATCTGTCCAAAGACTAAATGTCAATGTTGTGCTCGGTCTCTTGTGATGGGGTTTACCATTATTTGAATTAATTAATTGTTTAATACGGGTTTCTATGTGATCTGATATTTCTGTCCAAAAACTAAATGCCAATGTTGTGCCCGATCTCTTGTCATAGAGTTCACCATTATTTGAATTTATTTATTGCTCAATGTGGATTCCCATGTGAACTGGTTAATTATGTTTAAGTTCTCTATTCAATTAATCAATCAACTTCTACAATATTTAACATCAATTTAGTTCACGTGCTGGAAATAGAGTTTAAGGGTTAGAAAGAGAACGTTTGTATCGTTCGACGGCATGGAAGTGGGATTGTTCAAACCGCACAAATCTTATGATCATAAAGCGTGGAATTCCAGTAACATTCAGGGGCGCTAAGGTAACTATTGTCAAGGAGTTTCTTGAGAAAATTGAAAAAAAAAACGCTTTACAAAAAGTAATAAAGCCGAAACTAGCACGCTTTCAGCGAACTTAGTTTTATTAAAATATAAGGTTAAAGAAAACATAAGGGAGTACATCATTGGGAGTAAGCATATTTTTTTGGTATTGTATGTCGCTGACATACTAATTTCTTGCAATGATATAGGCTTATTGCACGAAACCAGAAAATTTCTGTCATAGAATTTTGAAATGAAAGATTTTGGTGACGCCTCTTTGTCGGGCATACAGATACACCAGGATCGTTCTTGGGGTATGTTTGAATTATCACAAAAGAACTTTATCGATAAAGTTCTTAAAATATTTGGGATGCAAGAATGTAAATCAGACGATGCCCCTACTACTAAGACAACTTTAGTCTCAATAAATACCATGAGGATAAACTTAAAGAAAGAAAAATATTGAAAATTCTCTGTACTTCAGCAATTATGAGTTTAATGTATGCTAAGATTTGTACACATTCGGATATAGCATCCATTGTTGAAATGTTTGACAGATATTTAAGTAACTCTAGGATGGATATTTGGAAAGTGGCCAATCAGGTTATTCGGTATTTATAAAGAACTAAGGATTATATGATCACACACAGAAAATCAGACAAATTGGAGATAATTGGATATTCTGATCATGGAATATGAGCGTGAAATTTTATAACGAAATTTTATTGATATACGTAACCATTGATAGTTTATGATACTTCATACTTATAACGAAGACCGCTTTGATCATGTATTAATATAACTAATGGACGAGATTGTTCGAAAATATTTTTTATTATGATAGCAAAAATTTTGAAAAATCATAAGATTATACATATTTATCAGGTAACATATGTGACCCCAGTGGAAAATTGTCGGATTAATTGTGTATAGGTTATCTTAAAGTTGAGCACAATTAAAGTTTTCTAATAAAGAATTAAATTGTTGAGTTTTGGACATCTAAATAAAATTGGTCCGAATTATGTGTAGAGTCCGTATCCATTAGGATTGTATTTGACAATGAGTCAAATACATATGAAAACTATATATAGGGTTATGGTCCCCAATTCATAGGTAATTCTCATTCTTTATGTCATTCCATCAACACAAGAATAAAAGAAAAAATATATTGAAAATGAAGATCTAAAATCAACAATCAAGAATAGACAATCCACAATCAAGAAAAATGAATTCAAGAATCAAGACTATAGACCAAGAAACAAAATCAATAACAAGAATTAAAGAAACAAATGAGGCAGAATTCAAGATTAAAAGTGAAGAACCCAAACATGAAAAGATTGCAGTTCAAGCTTCAAGATTCAAAATCGGAATCAAGATCCAGTAATAAAGAATTATTCTCAAATAATTAAGGTATGTTCCACATTATTAATTTTCTGGGTGATTTGATATGGAAGATCTTGACAATAAAGAAATTTAGGTTTTCAATTTCTAAAGTTTCTAGTTTTGTAAAGTTTAAAGTTTCATAAAATTTCAGTAGCAACATCAATCTCTTCATCGCTCTCCCAAACACCAGTGTAAATGTTGACGTGTATCGAAAATTTTGACCCTTTCGTAGTGGTGGGCTGGCACAAAACCAGGGCAAAAGGCGCATTTCATGCTCATGATGGGTAAGTAACTATGGTCATGGTGAAGTATTAACAATATTTTTAAATTTAATGGGATTTTTTCTAATCTCGACTCAACACAAGTGAAATCGAGAAAAGAAAGTAAGACTCTATAGAGCGAACGAATTATTACATATCTTGAATTTGCAAATTTACCGTATCATGTGTTTAATGTGTGGGCACGTTGTAAGACACGTCGATCATTGCTTAACTCGGCGTTTTAATAATATGTTGACATTTGTATGACGTCGTTTACTATATTCCTTTGACCTGAGCTTCCGCCTTAACTCAACTTTTTATTACTTGTTTTGCGATCTTCTTATCATCGTCTCTTCTAATATATCTTCATATTACAGGGGTGTTTGAGCTTCATTATTTAAAAAAAAAATATTTTTTGAAATGGTAAATTGATGGAGAATGTATGGTTAAAAATGAAGAAAATGTTTTTGGTTTACGTATAATATTTTCTTAATAAAGAATGTGTAACTGAAAAGAAGAGAGAGAGAAATGTATTTTGAAAAAAATAGAAATNAATGTATGGTTAAAAATGAAGAAAATGTTTTTGGTTTACGTATAATATTTTCTTAATAAAGAATGTGTAACTGAAAAGAAGAGAGAGAGAAATGTATTTTGAAAAAAATAGAAATCAAACACGACCTGTATTAGAGACGTAAATTAAATTGAGTTGACACTATTTGCCCTTGTTTGAGCCACATTATTTTTTTCATTCTTATTCTTCTACTCATTTTTAACCACACATTCTTCAATAAAATAATATTTTTCATCACATCAATAATTTTTCCTTCTTTTTCAACCACATATTCTCCATCACATCACTTCAAAATAATGCATTCTCTCATTTTAATGCGCACCAAACGGGCTGGCACGACCATCCGGAGTCAGCTTGCCAAGAAGGATTGAGAGAAGTCAGGTGAAGCCCTGACGACCTTTCCAATATAGGCATTGGGCAAATTTATTTATTAATTTCACAAAGGTCGCAATCCTGATACAATCCCCTTTTGGCCTTCCAATTTAAAGAATAATTTAATCACTTAAAATCTAACGAAAAAATAAGCTGTTTTTGCATGGCTCAAAAAAACAAACACTAAATCATTGATCAAATGCCGGAATCCTTGGAACAATCTCTTAACAAACACCACAACAATCCCTGTCTCTCTCTCCCCCCTGTCTTTCTCTCTCTACCGTCCGAACAACGTAGTCTTTTGTTGTTTGTACAACCAACCTTAGTTTCCCCCGTCAGTTGGGAGAAGAGGAGGGAAAAACAGAACATTCCCCCCTCCCATCCCCTCTCCTCGTCACAAATTTCCAATAAAATTATGTAATTTACGAAAAATCACAGCCACTTCATTTTGATTTTTTTGTTAGACGGTCACCACCGCCGTCGCCATCGCCGGGGTCATATCTATGAGAAAACTTCTTCTTTCTTTCTTTTTCCAAAATGACCTGGCATTGCCGCCGGATTTACAGTCGCCTGAATCCTATGTTATACCATTGTCGCCATCGCTGGCTGTATCTCCGCCGACTTTGGAAGAATTGTATACGAATCCGAGCTTTTTTATTCCTTCAGTTCTGATGGCCAGAAGCAGTTTCGATTTAGTCACCGTCGCCATTATCGCCGCCTTCCTCCTCCTCTCTGTTCTTTCCTTTTTATTCATATTCCACCTCCGCCTAAAATCACGTAGAATGCAGCATTTACAAGAATTTAACTCTCTCTGGATCGTGAGATTACTCCTTGTAACGTTAGCTTTTCTCTGGGCAGTGAATGAAATTATACGCCTACCAAATGTTCGACGAACGTACCTCGACCCTTTTTTAACGTTGAATCAACAAACAAATCTGTGTAAATTCCATGTTGTCCTTTCTCTTGGATTCTACGAACCGGGTTTCTTAATCACCCTTCTTTTCTTTGTTAATGTTTCGATTAAGAAAAAAAACCCATGTCGAATGTGGGCTCTATTGTGTGTGTCCATGGTGTGTTCCCCCATGACATTGATACAGACAATTCTTGTCTACTTTGCCCCATTGGAGACACAACTCCCTAAATTTGTGCATGGTAGTTCAATTCTTACAATTGATTTTCAAGGAAACAAAACGGTTCTTTGCACATACCCATTTTTCAGTTGTGTTGTCTTTTGGGTATTTGCAATTGTTTATGCATTAGCTTTCTTGTTCTCATGTTGGAGGGTGCTGGACTTTGTGATCAACAAGAGTATTCGTGTACGAATCAACGTGCTGCTCGTGGCCGTAATGGTGGCGCTGCCAATGCAAATCATCTGCCTCGGGCTATCATGGTTGTGGCTGCCCGAGGATGACGAGTATGGCTATGTCGTGCTAGTCATGTTCTTTTTTATCACCACATGCATGGCGGTGGGAGAGGTTATATTGATAATAAAGCCAATCACCGATGCCTTGGCAGCCGAGGGTGAATGTTGTCGGCGTTTCTCTGGCGGATTACGGCCGAGGCGGCCGGTGGAGCAAAGCGAACAAGTGGATCATCAAGAACCTGGTCTATAGCGATGGGCTTTGGTCCTTCTCTTTTTCAAATTATTTGAGGGCGTTGATGCCTATCATTTGACTGTAATTTTTCTACCCTGTGATCCCATTTGTAAAATGTTTCAAATGAATCAGAACAATGTATAATTAGGAAAAAATTTTGTTCTAAATTTGGAAATAGTGAAAAAAAAAAAAAAAACTCAACTTGATTTCCTTCTTTTGTTGTTGATGATTTGTTCTGAAAATATATTGATGCAGTCGTTGAAATGTCGCATTCACAAAATGAATTCTACTAGAATGACTATTTTGCTTCATTTCATTCTCATTTCTTCACGAGTCAAAGTTGAACTTTAATCTCAATTGTAATTTTAAAACTATTACTTATTATCAATGCATTCGTGATCCTACCACAACTCCAACTAAAGAGTTCACCTGACTCGACTCAATCATATCTAGATCACTACACAACCGAATTTCTCTAAGTAGTCAAAGAAAACAAAATTGAATTCATACAGTCATATGTAAAACAAAAAAAGGAGAGAAAAAAAAAAACAGAAATAGTTAACATTTGTCTAGAAACTAAGAAAAATGAATACCCGCCTTGTTAAACAAGGAGAGTAGGTGCATGAAATCTGCTTGTGCGAGTTTGGAAGATCTTCTTTCTTCAAAACCTCCTTGCTTTAACACACCTAAAACTCTTTCTTTAAAATCAGAAGCTTTTGTATCCCCATCATCCATCTCCATATCCTCGTCATCTCTCCCTTCGTCAGTGTCCATGCTAAAGTCACCGAGAGTGTCTCCCAAAGCAGTGACACACATGGCCATTTCTGAAGAAGCTGACAACCCTTCTTGAGAAAGCTGTAATGCTTGCAAGGTTTTATAGTTCTTCTCTAGCACTGAAAGGACACTCTTTTGCCTAAATATTGAACCAAGAGTTTTGTTTTTGCGGTTAAAGCAAATCCGAACTAAACCATCCCATTCCTTAAAATTCACCGCAGGAAGTGGTTTCCTTGGTTCAATCCTGACCACAGAAGAGTCAACCTTTGGCGGAGGCCTGAAGTTGTTCCTTCCCACTTTTAGCAAATGGTTTACCCGAGCCAATAGTTGGGTGTTCACAGACAGGCGACAGTAAAGGTTATCACCAGGCTGAGCAACAAGCCTCATGGCAAATTCCCTTTGGAACATTATTACCGCACACCTGAATAATGGGCGATGAGACAATAATTTGAAAGTAAGGGGGGACGAAATTTGATATGGGATATTTGCTACACAAATGTCAAAGTATGGAAGATCACACTTCAGTACATCTCCTTGTATAACCTGCGGGAGATACATTACAACACATGCTCAGTTCTACTACTTATTTAGAATGACGAATAACACATTCCAGATCAGCAGCAAACTATTATTACTGAAATTATTCATTAAAATTGTCAAAAATAAACAGATCAACACAAGTTGTCTTACCTATCATTTTTTTTTCCAGTAACAACTATTTTGAAAACAGTTAGCAGACCATACATCTTTTGCAGAAGTCCAATAAGTAATATGATGAAGTGGTAAACATTAATATGGCATTTGTATGTAAAATAAATCTGGAAGAAAAGGCAATACAGATTTCTAAGATGGTGGCAAACAACAATTTGGTATTTGACATCAATTTTCATCAACAAAATGTCGAGCAGTTCCTCTGGGACTATTGAGGTCAATTATCATCAATAAAATGTCAATGTCAATTTTCGCCAACAGTCTTCGCTCATCTACAAAAATTACTCCATGCAAGTTGAATAGCAACCATGAAAAGAGAGCTGGGAATTCCCAAGAACTAATAATATCAATTTTCATCAAAAATACATCAATGTCAATTCTGCGAAGGGTCTTTGCTAACATATGGAATCACTTCAAGAACATCACACACAAAAAGAGGGCAAGATATTCCATGGAGAAACTCCGATACTCAAGTCAGTAAAAGGATAGTAAAACTTGAGAAGAGAATTGATCAAGAAGATATTTAAGAACATAACTGAGCAAATCTTAGAACCTTATAGGACATTTTTCATAGTTAACATAGGTCCATGGAATAGAATCTTTTTCGAATTGTACTCGACCGGTAAAGATAAGATGTTATCCTATTATCTCTTGTGATGGAATGTATCGCGGTATCAATTTGGATGAGATTTTAAGAGAGTTAAATTCTATCCACAATAAGACCAACATTTGGAAAGAAAAATAAAAAAATCAATCTCATAAAAGATTGACATTGACTCTTACTCAAGAAAATCAAAATCACCACTTCGTTAACTCGGTTTCAGCCATGACTTCATACCATGTGCTCAAATGTAATATTTGCTTTCCTAGACTTGAAGTAATAGCATACCCAGCATGCTAATTTGCCTCCTTGAAAAAATTGTCCATTAACTTGCATCAGATAATCATATCTAAAATCACATAATTCTTATTTCCAAAATCTCTTAACAATTTTATCAAATTCAATTCAAGTACATAAACAACAAATTGGAAAAGACTTCCAAATCCTTCAACGAAGTTTTACTAATGTGGGTAGGCAGGTAGCCAATGACATGTAACTCTCAAATTATATCCCCCACTCCAAAACAAAATGAAAAGAATAAGACATAAATAACCATCATCTACCGAGAAGTTTGAGAACTTATATACAAGCTGCTACAAAAAGGAGACGCAAATTCCTCAAGGACTGTAGATGTCAGTTTTCATCAACAAACTGTTTATGTAATTAAGTTAAATTCCACCAACAATCCTTGAGGATCTATAAAAGTTACTCCAAAGAAGTTGAATAGCAATTGAACGGGGGCTGGAAGACGCGAGGAACTGTTGACATCAATTTTTCTCAACAAGTAGCGTCAATTTCCACGAAATTAATTTTAATTATAATGCTCCGATCCATGCTATCAATTTTACGTAACGAGTCAACATATTAAAGCAACAAATATGAAAGTCCGCAGCCTGTCAAGCTGTTCTGCATCATAGCCCAAACAGGCTGCTTATTAAGGTAACATTTACCACTGCTTCTGGTGTAGAAAAGCAGCCCAACACTCTCACGCTCACAACAGTCCCATTTGCCCAGGTTCTCGTTTTCGATCCAAACACAGACATCTACAACAAACTAATAATCTCATCCATAAACAATTAAACACCGAAGAAAAATAAATTTCCAACAGAAGCAAAGAGAATTATTCACCTTCAATCGAGTGGACGACGGGGTTCCTTGAAACCTACGTTGCAACTCTAGAACCATACGGGGATCAAGTTCGACTGCTATGACAGATTTTCCGACTTCCAGAAGCTTCTTAGTCAAGTTACCAGTACCGGGACCGATTTCTAGGATGATGTCAGTGGACTTGATGCCGGATTTCTGAATTATACTGTCAATCAAGAGTGGATTTTTCAATATGTGCTGGCCTTTGGACTTGTGGAAGGATATGCCACCCTGGAAGTGCGGGTTTGAGACGGCGGCGGCGCCCTTGTGCGGCTTTTCTTTCCTAATTTTGCCTCCAGCCATTGTATCGTGAGAAGGGAGAAACACTGGGTTTGTCACGATGGAAATAGATGGTTTTTTGGGCCTAGTTATCTTCTAATTTGATGGACCAAAAACAGAAGTCCCACTTCGATGGGTTGGATCTACTTAACGGGCTGGACTCAAGTTGAGAACTTTTCCTGCAGTTTATACTTTAATGTTAGGAAAATTGACAGAAATGGCATAAACTACGAAAAATAGTTAGTGGGAATATTGACATAGCAATAATATTTAATAATATCAATGACCAAATAAATCTACACAAGGTAAATATGGTTAAGGTCATTAAAAAAATAACAAAAAGTAGGGTGGATACAGGCAGGGGCGGACCTAGGAAATTTTTCCAGTGCAGACAGTATTAGTAAAACTAAAAAAAAAAAAAAAAAAAATTATAATAAGGCTTAATTTTTCAATTAATTTCCTCAATTTCAGACTAGAGGTAGTAAATTAGAACATTTTACAGCTTGAGATACTGTGATTGATGTAGGACATGCTTAAGGAAAGCAGAGCTTCAGTATCTATTTGCTAAGACTAGAATTTAAGTCCTGATGTCTGACTCTAGACCAATTCCAAGGCACGTGTATAAAACCCAAAAATGGAAAGATGTGATTAGAGCACAGCTGATGGGATGAGATTAAAAATTAAGGAACTGTTATTTTGAGTATTTAAATAAGATCACCCGTAATACTTAAATTCTTGTCATTGTTATTCCACAAAGACTTGCAGGAGTAATTGGGCCTATGATAGAGCGTACTACTTCCCAATATGGTGCAGCATATTTCTAGAATTGCAAAACAAATAAAAACTCGCAGAATCTCTGAGAACCTTTAATCTTCGGCAAGTAAATTAAGCCATCACAAGAGCATACTTCTTCCTAAATAGTACAAATTATTTCCAAAGTGAAGAAAGCAATTGAGAGAGAGAGAGAGGCATTAAATCGGACAATAACTAATTACTTAATTAATGAAAGCTACCAACCACAATCCAAGAGTCTTAAAACCAAATTATTAAGCAGAGTATTCACTTCAGCAGGAAAGATGATTAATTTTTCCAAAAAAAGCAGGCAAAGATGGCAGCACATACCATTACAATTCATCCTCAAGGGATTGCTCGCTTTTTTATGCCCACTCCGTGCCACACCACACCACACCACTCCATACCCCAACCCCCTACCCGCAAATTTATCTTTTAAAGTATGTTAGAAACAGAAGAAGCGTGCTTACAAATAGAAAACTGATGAATACCCAACAAGGCAACAACACTTGCGAAAACAGCCGATAGCATATGGATACCAATAGAAATCATAGAAAACTCACCTACTGGGAGCCTGGCTGATGAAAACTGATGAAAACGGGGAGTGCGTCGGTGCTTCAGTCAGTGGAGCTTCAGAGAATTGTAATGAATTGTAGGGTTTCTATCATTCAGTTTGGGCCAAATAATTGGCCCACTTTTTTTTTTTCTTTAGTATTGGGTTGCTGAAAATAATGGGGCGGCCCAACTGGGCTTTGGTTGGGTCGGCCCCCCGGATACGGGTCAGGTTGACTTTCGAGTTTGTGAAGAACAGCAGTATCCATGTAGCCAAACAAGAAAACAGCATTATCAAAATTTCTGAAACAAATTGATCGATGGGAAGAAAATAAAAAAGGGTGTGGATTCGTGCTTACTAATTCCAAACAAATCTCCAAGCAATTAATAAAAGGTGTCGTGATGTGGTTAAAGTTGCCTCAAATTTTCTCCAAGAATTGCAGAAATGTATATATTGGCTTTTATTCTTATGTTGTCGTCGATATACTAATAACAGAAAACATATATGACCTCTTATTTAGTTGGGTAAGAGTTATCTTGTCCACTGCTGACATGACGATACCACGTCGATTGTCAAATTTACAATTTTCGACACTTCAACATTAAATTGTCAAAAATGTAGGCTTACTTTGAATTGTCAGAAATATTAGGCTAAACTGTTGACGTGACGTTGCCACATCAGTGGTGAGCATGTTTTATTCTACCCACCATAGGTAAGAAATCATTTCTGATGCTTACAAATGTGAAAATCAAGTTTTTTTAAAAATTCGACCTTCACAGTGTAGATTTCTGGCTCCTCTCTTGATTGGTGGCTTAACTCATGACCCAACTCGACTGACAACTTCCAACTTAGGAGCTAACCGAACCAATTTGCCAAACTCGACCAAATCTACTCGAGACGATTTGACAAGTACTTTTCAACTTGCCCATGTGATATGCTCTTATTTATGTACAAAAAAACTAAAACAAAAAGGTGTGTAAGCCTTTTGGCACCCTCTACCCCTCACATGTATACCACGTAAAGCGATTACAATGGTGAGCAACTACAAATAGTATTATTTTTGTAGAAGAAATAGTGTAGCTCTTGACTAAGCAAAGTATCAAACATTAAGCATAGAAGTGATGCACGAAACTTATACACACAAATTAAATATGATAAATTAAGTGGGATTATCAACTTGTATTTGGGGAAAATTATCAACTGAATTTGGAACAATTAAATAGGTTTTAAATTTTTTGGAAAAAACTTTACAGAAATTAATTGAATAGAATAAAGGTATTATGCTTAATTTTAGTCAGACGTAAGCGTATCATTACAAATCTTTGTGTAGTGGCGCATGTAACATCCCTTTTTCCACATGATTTGTGCCGTTGTCGGCCATAAAAAAACTAAAGTTGCATTTTTCAAACCCCTACGAATACCTTGGATCCAATTCTCTACTTTATTTTTTTTATTTTTATTTTTTTGGAAAAGAAACCAGTTTTTTCTAAATAAAAATAAATTGAGAGAATATTAGGTTTAGGGTATTTTGTATTTAGATTGAAAAGGACCAAGTATCCATCCAATGAAGGATGTGGAAATGAGTGCATTAGGTAGATAGATGTATTACAATCTCATGTAGTCATTGTTTGAGCCCTTTTTTTTTTGGTAAAAAATGCATTCTTGACTTGTATTTTAATCACATTTTAATCGCATATTTTTCAATAAAATAATATTATATGCAAACTCAAAAATTTTCCTTATTTTTAACCACATATTCTCATTAATACACTATTCTAAAATGCAAAAATAGAAACCAAACGATATCGATCGAAGATAACTTAAGATAATGATAGTATAGGTGGTCGTAGCATGTCTTACGTAGCCCGACAAACGTTTAGTTTGCAAAAGTGATGTAATATTAGTAACATGTGTTGAAATAAACTGAATTTTTTGCAGATGATTCACTTGCGTAAACCTACTAAAAGGGTTGTCAAATGTCAACCAACTGAATGGACAAGATATTTTTTGAATTTATTAAGGCCAAAACTTAATTTCAAATAAATTAACTTATTTTTCAACCATAATAACTCGAATTTGAGTTGCCAATCTTGCAAGACAATATGGAGGAACGAGATTACAAATTTAAGTGATATTATGAAAATGAACGGTCATGATTGAAGAGCACATGAATAACTTTTTCCCGAGAGAAAAGCATGGGAAGAGAATCCACAAATCAGTCTGGACTGGCCCATCAGGAGCGTGACTTGCGGCCCAATTTTTAATTTGTCAAAAAGAACAGCCTATAAATAGGTGTCATTGTTTGCTTGCGTTACTCCTTTAATAATTGATGATGCATTATTTGAATCAGATGACGTCATATTATTGTTATTATTATTTTTGATTGGCTGCATTCTATTTAATGATGTCATATACAACACATCAGCTGGTCAAAGAGATTTAAGGTCATTAAATAATTAATAAATGAAAACCATTGCTGAGTAATGATATTCAGGCCCTTTTTATCCTCAGCCTATTTGGTTAAATCTTAAATTAAAATCAACAATTAATTTTAATTATACATTTTATTAATTTTATCAAAATATACCAAAAATTTGATTTTTACATCAAACAAAGACTCATTTTCTAACACTTATTTTTCTTCGAACTTATTTCCAATCACAAATTTTATGAAACTTATCTTTTATCAACTTTTATATAAAAAAACTATTAAAAATCTAGCCCGTGTTTAACTCTCGTTTAAAATTTTAATACATATTGCACTCTATTCTTTTCAAACACACAATCCTCGAGTTTTGGACGAAACGGTTGTTAGGGATATGATGTGCTAATTAGTGAAAGATCAACCATAACAATATGATGGGAAATGGGTTAAGGATTTAAATGTGGCAGTAGAAAACATGAAGTCATGAGTCCTAATCCTATTTAGATTTGTGAATCAAGTCCTCACATAAACCATCAATATGACTGTTAAAATTGAACGTAACTTTCACGTGATATGAAGTTGAATGAAACCAACCCACTTAACTTTTTCTTACCAAATTCAATTAAAAGTCTCATGCAATTTTAACGTTCAAATTTACGAATTTGGTCAAGTGATAATCCACATCACAAATTTAAAACCCCACGTTTGATGGTTGGTGGCAACTTACTCTACCCATTCTATATGTGTAAATATATTTATTCCACATTTTAATTAAATGATAGGTCCACAAGTTTCACTCGTTGTCAAATTTGGTAAGTGATAATCCACATCACAAATTTAAAACCTCACGTTTGAAGGTTGGTGGCAACTTACCTTACCCATCCATTCTATATGTCTAAATATATTTCTACCACATTTTAATTAAATGATAGGTCCACAAGTTTCACTCATTGTCAAATTTATGTCATCAACATTTTTTCATTGCATTCTCATATTCAACATTTCATTAACTAAAACGTCTTATTCTTGACAACAATTTTTGTTCAAGATTTCCTTTACGAGGGAGCAAAAAGATTTAGCCCCTATAAGGTGTAGTTTAAAAAATTAATACAAATTAAAGTCAAATTTAAAAATTAATTTTAATAATAAATTTCGTAGAATTCATAACTTTTATACACTTTTTTTCACACGTTTCGTCAAATTTTATGAAGCCCCCGTTTGTTATCCTTTTTCTCAATTTTTTTTTTCAAACTCATTTTCAACCACATATTCAAAAAATAAAATATTTTGCACGTAAACTTAAAAAATTTTCTTACTTTTTTACTACATATTCTCCAAAAAATTACTATTTCAAAACTCA
>CAIGRT010061094.1:0-20754 GCA_903798405.1 Fraxinus platypoda | reverse complement strand
TTATGTATTGTTCCCAAATAAAAAAGACTTTCAAGCCCACCTAAATGGGTTTACGGTTATCAACTCATCCTGTCCAAAAAAAAAAAAAAAAATCGAATAGCGGTTCATGTAAAATGTGAAATTTATTTGTATAACCTTCAACTAGCACTTTTAAATCGCACATCCATTTGCAAATAAGTTGTTAATCAAATTTGTAAGTTATCAAGAAATTGGGCGCACACATTTTTGAAACGTGTGACGACAGCACTAAACAAGAATAACAAGTATGATAATTAAGATTTTAATATTTTTCTTTACTAACATTATTTAGAAATGTACCGTCAACCTCATCAAGTAAACATATAGAGTTGTCTAGATCAAAGAATTCATATTTCGAGTGAATAAATGCAGTATTGATTGAAGTGATATGATGAGAGAAGCGTATGAAATTTTCTTGCATTAGATGGTGTGATGAAACCACTCAATTTTATAGATGAATTTCTGACATGGGACCGGACCATCTATTATGTAATTGAACCGTCTTTATAATGTAGCCGGAATGGGTAACGCATTCATTATCTTAATTTTGGTCCACTCCTTCTTTCCTCTTCACAATTTCTTCCCTGATGAGACGTGTAATCAATTATGATTTATTGCTCATTACTCCTATCTACTAACTTTAGTTTGGTACCAATAATTGTTTTTTAAAGTAAATATTAAAATTACTTTGTGACTTAATTGATTTATTGAGGATCATACAAACATGCGAATGTTACTATTATTAGTTTAAGCCTATCGAGTATTTTTTGTTTCACTACAGCAGAGTTTGCTTTTTGCAGCATGCATGTAATTTACAGCATACAGACGCATGCCGTATAAAGTCATGTAAAAAACAAGAAGCACGCCGTTATTGAACCATTTATGACATGCTTTGCATGCCGTAAATACTTAACCTTTTACGGCATGCGTCTACATGCCGTAAAGAAGATAATATTTTTTTGACGACAAAACATTTTTGCATGCAGTAAATGTCCATCTCATTTTGAGTAACATACTGAATTGACATTTCCTCATAATGGGTCTAGGACACATTAGGAAAAGATTGTAATAGAATAGAAAAGAACTTTGTTTGAATAAGAAAATTAGTTAAACTGCCTAAGAAAGAGCGACTTACATGAGAAATAAGAAAGAAAAACCCCATCTTATAACAAAAATCTCGTGATTTAAAACTGTGAGGTTGGAATAAAGTTACGTCGTATTCATTGTGTTTAAATATATAAAATGCACACCTCGCTTCAAATTTTGAAATATTTTGAATTTTCCTACTTTAAATACGGGACATTACAATGACTCGATAACCCTTACGTGCTTGATGCCTACAATCTAAACATCCTTGCCTTCTAGAGATAGGGTCGCAACAAAAATTATTCAAAATTCTAATTTAGGAAGTGCAATAAAGAACTCGAAATTCAATACAAGCCTTGTATAATGAACTAGAAGCCTTCCAATTGAAAAATCTAACAAAAATGCAATTAAATATTTGTAGCTCTCACATACTAAATGCCTTCAATACCTAGCATATGATGATTAGGAGTCTAGATATGGTCCTTGAACATAATTTTAATTTTGAAATGCCACAAAACTATTAGCGAGAAATAAAAAAAAATCAATTTTCTATTACGTTTGTAGACCGTGTTATTAGAATTAACTCAAAACAAGTAAATAAAGTTGGAGGACCAATATTATAAATTTAAGATTTTACACAATTTGATTAGAGTAATGTTATTCAGCATCACTGATATCAAACGCCAATTTAAATAATAACTGATATTAAATTATAAATTTACTTAAATACAATATCATAGTATTCATTTAATTGAATATATCAAGTGTGATCCCCTAAACTGATAATCTGGTATACTACTGATGCTGGATAGCATTATTCATTTAATCAGGATATATGTGACGGAACGGAGAGGAAAATAACTTAGGAGATAAATAGAACTATAGAAGTGAGGGAAAAGGAATCCTACTTTTGGCAAACAAGGAACATAAACCTAAGGCAACTAGGTTAGGTTTAGGCTCTTTGTAAGGAGCTATTATAGAAGGGGTCCACCATTTGGAGAATTGGTGGGATTGTGTGCTTCAAAAATAATTGAGCGCTCTAATTTTGTGTAATGAAAAGTTGAGAAAGTGTGTGGTCATCGACTGTTCCTCATACCACATTTATCTGACAATTATTATTTTTAAATTCTTTTTTCTACGTATTCGTTTTAATAACAAATTTACACAATAAAATATTCTACACATAAATTCAAAATTTTTTCCTATTTTTTAACCACATATTTTCAAAACAATTACTGTTCAAAACGTTATTTTTTAAAAATAATGGCCACCAAACGGGTTTAATTTGCTTCAATTTTCAATTCCGCCGATGGATGGATCTATCCAATCCTTCCAAAAATGCAAGCCATGTCGAACTAAGAACTACTCACGCTGAACCATTTTCCATCTCTCGTTACAAACGAATCAAACTCCGCTTAATGTAGCTTCGAATCGGATCTCATGCATGCATTTATGCAAAAGCAAAATCCTCAACTTCCTCTCTTTTGACCAAACCACGTCTTCTGGCTTTCCCTTTCTGGTTAAATTCCATGCCAAAAAAATGGAATCAATTCAGTTTCAGTTTATAATTCTTAACAATATATACAATTAATGTTGCTTCAGAGCGTTCCCTGAGAGACGGGACTAGACTGCGTACATTGATGTTGCAATTCAGTTGACAATTAATGTTGCTGTTCATAACTTTCATAGTGGACGAGCTACATTGATCAAAATGAACCTCCGAAATCATGAATAAGATGAAACAATAAATGATCACTTGGACATCCAATTCGGATACAAAATTCTCATATCCATTCGCAAATTAACTGGATCGTGGAGAAAAAAAAGGAAGAAGAAATAGGAAATCCCACAAGCTGAAAATTTCTTAAGTTATTTTCGTGCGTGAGCTTGAATTTTTGGAGACCAATCTTGAAGCCCGCCCACAGTCTTCAAATCTTTTTGTACCTCAGTCAGAAAACCAGCATAAGCAGAAGGCTTGTATTAAGAGCATTCGATCACAGCATCTTCAACTGGGAAAATACCCTATTGATATTCTCTCCTTTTCTGTCTTCACTTTCACTCTATGTTTTACACTCAAGTATTTATCATCGCTCATTGTCGACATACAAACAAAAATATAAAAAAGAGTTAGTAAGTTAAATTTCTATTTTATAAAACAGCAGTGGAGGTGTGCAACATTTATATGATTGATAGATTAGAAGTTTCATGATTTGAAATCAAACGCTTATAAAAGGAACTACACTGAAATTGAGGTTTCATAACGACTAGAAAATATACGATAAATATTAATTGACGACATGCAGCCTGAACAGCCTTTTGAGCTCAGCACAGGCACTGGCAGAGCCACGTGTGTTTATGGGGTGGGGGTGGTGGCTCCACACATTTTTGTATTTTTCTATGTTATGTTATTGCGGGAAAAAAAAAAAAAAAAAAAAAAAAGGCATGAAGCCAATCTATCAGTGAATGAAATAGCCCATATTTGAGTAGGGGGATAAACACGCCAATCTTTTGGAGCTAAAGTAGTTCCATTTTTTCCCTTTCGCTGGTGCATTCCTAAGGATAAGTGTAGGCTCGGTGCTTTGCACGAGTTTCGTCTTCCCCAAAGATAGTCTAAACCATTGTTGCATGAGTTCAGCTCAATTGTAGGAAATGAGCAGAAAGGTTTTGGCTTGAAGAGCCGGCTTTCTCCGATGTGTGTATAAGATAAATGTTCTCCTGCCCAAGGTAGAAAGTTTTATCTTGTCCAATTTGAGAAAATCTTACTTACAGTTCTTACACAATCTCTCTTGGCATTCATTCCAAGTCATTCCACATCAACAAGTGTGCAGTCTTATTCTGCTCATTGTGGGTAGGAGAACAATTTTGGTACGTATAATACTTCATTTTTGACTGTACAAGAAAATGTATTCCACTGAGCCCATGTCATATTTTCGTGAATAGATGCTCTGCTAGCAACCAATAACTATATCTCTCTTGACAGTTCGACATATTTTGACATTTCTACTTTTCGTGTTGTATGAAGAAAGAATATATTATCTCGCCTTGACATTTCTTCGAGACCTTATTTGTTTCTTGTGTGGAAGTTCATTGAATAATTTTTCCAGCATATGCATTGGATGCATTATTTGTAAAATTACATTAATGACCCTTTCCATGAAAAAAAATCAATCTCATTGGGAGCTTTGGAAGACTAATGGCCACTTCTTATGGCTGCAACTTGTACGTGGTACCCAGCGTATAGTCCAAAAACCATGAAAAATGACTTGCTATAGACTTCTTGTGAGAATCTCCAAGATTTAACTAGCTGCCAGCCAGAAAAATGCACAATAAAAATTGATGGTAGCTGACGCCCTTTCGAGTCTATTTTTTCTGTCACGGATGACGAATCTAGAATATCGCTATACAGTTATCTTTCACTTGGGATGTAAGTGAACAAATATTGAAATTTGGAATATTTATCTTTAAATTGTCAGTTTAATAAGATTAGTGGTTTATACACTTATATATGGAAATTATATGGGACACTGACGCAGCACGAACCAAGAAATTCAAACGAAAATCTTAATAACATAATTTTTGGAATCTGTCAAATTATGAAGAAACAAACTCACGAAA
The DNA here is from genome assembly GCA_903798405.1 of Fraxinus platypoda. Taxonomy (NCBI): domain Eukaryota; kingdom Viridiplantae; phylum Streptophyta; class Magnoliopsida; order Lamiales; family Oleaceae; genus Fraxinus; species Fraxinus platypoda. Next base: position 16,035 of record CAIGRT010061094.1, on the reverse strand, counting down.
TTTTATTAATATAAGATGATAAAAAAAAAAAAAGGATGAATTAACCATTTATTTATAAGAGTTTATATGAAGATCTAGTCTAAACAAACTAAAATTACAAAGAATTCAAAATAAACTAAATGACAAAAATAGCACTAAAACTTTAAAAGCAATTTTCGACTCCTAAATGAACCGAATGGCTAAAATCCATTGTATCCCACATCAAAGTAATGAGTTCTACTAGTCCGTTGTTCTCTTTCCGGAATGGTATTATGGGCCCAAAATGAAGCTCGAACGCCACACTTGCACTATTACGTTTTTACATTTTCGATCCAATTCTTTTTTAATCCATTCAACCATCTGTTGTACCTCAGATATTCTTAATTTCATAACAAGAATCTTATATTCATCACCGCACCATCTCCAATTCCATTCTTTAACTAGAAAATGCACCATTTTTTCTCTCGCTCAGATGATTTAGATCTCAGAAATTTGAAATCATCTCCGTTGATGTACCAAATTTTGACATAAATAATATATTATCTGTTTTTAGTTGTTTATCTGTTCTCTAATCATATACTATTGTACCAATGATTCAAACACTTAGTGCAAGAAACAGAGATATGCTTGATCCAATACGAATATTATTATTTTTATTCAAACACACTTTGCTATCTATGAGTGTGAGCAACAAAGTGTGTATACTGCCGCTGGTGCTAGATATCATTATACTATCTGGGATGTCAAAACATCGTCATGCTAGACCTGATTTATCTATCAATAATATTATAGAGGGAATACAAGATTCAGGAATGATGTAATTAGGGGTTGAATTGTTGTATTTATTCTTCTCTTTCCTTTTTCGTTTTATATTTACATTCTGTGCTTATTTAGAAAGGAAAGTGTTACGAAGTTACCCATAGAAATCGAGCTTTCAATTACAAAATTTAAAACCAAACATGCCTACAAGAGAGTTTTGACATCAACCGTGGATCCAAGAAGCTTTTGGGCTCAATTTTGGCTAGATTTCACACATCATTTGACCATCAAAACCACTGCCTTGTTTCCTTCTAAGAAGTGGAAACATAACCCTTGAAACCACACAGAGATCAAGAGACTCATTCACAAAGAAGGACAGAAACACAATAAACTTTAACGAAGGAAATAGCGCAGTTGAAAGAGAAAAGGAGAGCCACAGAGTGTGAAACGAGAGAGAGTGAAAAGTGGAGTGAGGAAAGTGACAACGATTTTCTCCTTCTATACAAGAGTCTAGACCATTGATATAAAACAGATCCAAGGGTCACAATTCATCCTCATAATGATGTACTGTCCAGCCTTTAGCCTCTTTTTGGTTGACTCAACCATCCAACCACTTGCTTCTTTTGTTGACTAAAATGAGGCAAAGAAATATTATGCATTAAATGCAAAAGGAAATATTTTTTTCTTATTATCCGTAAAATGAATAAAATAAGGCAGTATCTAAGAGGCTAAAGGCAGTATCAGAAGCATACTCAGTATGGCTAAGCTGCCAAAGCCATTTTGGGGAAAAGCTATTCGAGTCGCCCGCTACCTGATCAACAGGTCACCGTCGTGCCATTGAATTTTGAAATTTCGAAGAAAGTATGGTCTGGTAAGAATCCCTCATACTTTCACTTGAGCATATTTGGTCGTTTAGCCTTTGCACATGTGTCCAATGAGCTAAGACATAAACTCGATGCAAGGACCACTCCATACATCTTTATAGGCTATGGAGATAAGGAATTTAGATACAGATTATGGGATTCAAAGACAAAAAAAAGGTCATCAAAAGAAAAGACGTAGTGTTCCATGAGAACCAGACATTAGAAGATATTGAAAAGTCCACAATGTCTCATAATCCCAATTTCAGTGCCCAAGATATTGCTCCAGATCCAGCACCAGTACAATTCACCATGGATAATAACGAGGTGCATGAGGCCAGAAACAGAACAGGAGGAAAGAGAATAGAATATTGATCAGGGAAGTCACAACCCTCTCCAACATAAGCTCTGATGTGACCCGAGATAGGCATCAAGTGGGCGAAAGATCGAAGCGCGATGAGAAGAAGCTCAGGGAGTGTTCGGGAAAGAATCAAGTATTGAACCGAGGCAAAGAAGTCATGCAAATACTTGGTCGAGCTACAGAGTACAAAGTATTGAAGTTAACAAGCTTAGGACCAAGTTTCATGTTGGAGTCGAGAGCCGAAACGAGTTGCGAGACGTTCGAATCAAGAAGTCAAAACGGAGGCCAAACGGAAGAACCATGCAATTGCATGGTCTATTACCACGAGCAAATGGCGGCTTATGACTGAACCATGCGACCGCATAGAAAATAACCATGCGGCCGCATGGTTATATTTTGAGACGCGATTTTTCAATTTTTTGCAAGTTTCATAGTTTCCATAGAACTCTATTTTTACCATATCTTTTAGCATCTTTTGGGCTTGATTTCGTGGCAACTAGGGTTTTTCATAGTTTCATATAAATACTTCGCATCATTTCATTGTAAAATAGTTCAGCATTATTATTGAGAGTTTATACATTTTGTGAGATTTATTCCTCCAATTTCTTGGTGGTTTAAAGATCTAATCTTGAACTTATCAAAAGGAGATCGCAGTCCTTTTGTGGCGTTCCCACTCCATGGTTCTTGTTCCGGGTAATCAACGAGTCGAATTTCTTACGTGTAATCTCGGTTCTTAGTACGGGTCGAACAACGGGTCGAGTTGATATTTACGCGATGTGATTTCTAGCTTTCTTGGGTTTGTTCCATCTTGTTCGTGGGTTCCCAAGATCAATTCTTGGTTGGATTCACATCAGTTGGTATCAGAGTTTGACTCTAGAATTCAGGTCATCTAGCATTTATTTGTCGTTAATTATTTTATTGTTTGAGTAAAAAAAATCAGTTTTTATTGTTCTTGATTCTGAGCCATTGACTTCGTTATAGTCCTATCATTATTGCTTCTAAATTAATCATTTAGTTGTTTATTGAGTTCCGTTAAAAAAAAAGAATAAAAAAAAAGGAGAAAAAAAAAGTCTACATCTCGTGAACGTTTAGAGACAAAATAGAACAAAAAAATTGCGACATTTGTTCTATTTTCCTGAAGTTGAGTTGAATTACCTTAACTCGTGCAAATTTTGTTGATTATTCGAAACTTGTGCTTGGGTGGTGTTCGCTGCAGGATTTGTGTCCCATTCGATTGAGATCGAGCCATTGAGAAAGGAGGATGAGCGGTAAAAGACAAGAGTGGTGAGCTCATTATCGGGAAAAATCAAATTTCTAGTGATACACGAGTGCAAACACGTGAGGTAAAATATTTTTCTTTTTTGTTATTCATTTTCATTTAATTTATATCATTTAATTATTTACAAAAAAAGAAGAAGAAGGGAGATACGAGTAAAGGCGAGGAAGAAGCGGTGCCTAAAGGGTTTTATGTGGAGTTTATAAATAGTATGCAGGATATACAGCATTGGTTTGATCAGTTGGGTTTGGCTGTTGATCATATTAGTGGTAATGTCACAAGGTATGAAACCTTGATTGGGAGTCAGTAGCGAGGGACGCCCCAAACGGTTCCTCGTGGGGGTAGAAGAGATAGGCGAGGACGGAATCTTATGGCTGAATTTGATGAGAAAGACGAGGCGGTGAGTATAGGGAGTGATGATTATTATTTGGAAGCTGATATGGGACGAATGAGGAATGGAGGATGTAGGTTTGATGAGGGGTTGATAGAAATTTGGGGAGCATCAAACTGAACATCCCAGCTTTTCAAGGTCGTAGTGACCCTGAGGCTCACTTAGAATGGGAAAAGAAAGTGGAATTAGTGTTTGATTGCCATAATTACTCGGAGGAAAAGAAGCTGGAGTTAGCTGTAGTGGAGTTCACTGATTACGTCATTATTTGGTGGGATCAGTTGGTGACTAGCCGTATGAGGAGTTTGGATAGACCAATTGAGACATGACCCATGGGGAGAGTTGAAGGCTCTTATGAGAAAACAGTTTGTACAGGGACATTATTATCGGGACCTTCATCATAAATTACAAACTCTTTCTCAGGGGTCTAGGAGTGTGGAAGATTATTATAAGGAGATGGAGGTGACAGTGATTAGAACGAACGTAGAGGAGGATCGAGAGGCCACCATGGCTAGGTTTATGAATGGGTTGAATAGGGACATTGCCAACATAGTAGAGTTGCAGCACTATGTGGAATTGGAGGACTTGGTGTGCGTGGCTATGAAGGTGGAGAGGCAACTCAGACGAAAGGGGTAGCGAGGTTTACTACGGAACCCAAATGGAGTGGTGGTGATAGGAATGACCGGGCGGAGACCAAGGGAAATGTTGAGATATCTAAGGTTAAGGAGGATGTGGCTAAAAATAAACCAAACATCGAGTCTCAAACTGATAGGTCGAGGAATATTAAATGCTTCAAGTGTTTAGGTTCGGGGCATATCGTTTCACAGTGTCCAAACTGACGGGTGATGATTCTTTGGGAAAATGGAGAGATTGAGTCAGATGATGGAAGTGGGAATGACAACATGTTTGAGTTGGAGGATGTTAAAGGTGAAACTTATGTGGAGTACCCGATGGGGGAGTCATTAGTGGTAATGCGTACTCTTACTATACAAGTGAAGATGGATGATGAAAAGTAGCAAATGGAGAACTTGTTTCACACCAGGTATCACATTAAGGATAAGGTTTGCAGTTTGATAATTGATGGAAGGAGTTGTACAAACGTGGCTAGCGCGACCCTTGTAGAGGAGTTGGGGTTACCTCTTATGAGGCATCCACAACCATACAAACTGGAGTGGCCGAATATGGTGGAGAGGTAGGGATTACCAAGAGGGCCTTGGTGAATTTCAGCATTGGGCAGTATAGTGATAATGTGTTATGTGATGTGGTTCCAATGCACGTGGGACATCTCTTGTTGGGTAGGCCACGACAGTACGATAGGAAGGTGGAGCATGATGGATTCACGAACAGGTACAACTTTGTGAAGGATGGAAGAGCTATCACACTAGTACCTTTGACACCACACCAGGTCCATGAGGACCAATTAAAACTGAAAAGTGAGTGAGAGAACAAAAATAAAGAGCGGAAAAATGAGAGCATGAGAGAAGAAAGTAAGGTGGCTGAGAGTAAGAAAAAAAGAGTAGAACCACAAGAGAGAAGAGAGAGAGAGAAAATTCAGAAAATAAAGAAAATTCCAAGGTAAGCTTATATGTAAGAAAAGTCGAGTGTGAGAGGGCTTTAGTGAGAACTAACAATCCCCTCCCCAATTTGGATATTTCTCTTTTGCAGGAATTCAAGGATTTATTCCATGGAGGGATAATTCTTGGGGAGCTATACATTGACTATCCACTTGATGCAAAGCACATGGAGAAATTGGTGAGTAACAAGGAAGATGGATGTAACCATGCCTTGGTAACTTATGAAAACCTTACACCTAGGTTAGAATATGGAACAACTTATAGGAATAGTCCTTTACATTAGCCATGTACTCTTGAACGTGATAATGCATCTGATGATTCTGTGAATAGAGTCAGTCCGGTGTCACATACGTTTATTGGAAAATTCTTACCTGTCTATGATATGCACTTTCTACGTCATGAAATTCTAGCATGCCACACAGAGTTGATCACGTATGATAAGCAATTAGAGTACATTATTGGTATCTGAATGCATGAATGCCTTCACTTTAATCACAATATTCTTACATGTCTTAGGCTGGATGTATGGCATGTGTTAGGAGTAAGTTTAATATCTACTATGTCCATTCTTCACGTCAATTTAAAGAGTGGTTTTAATCTACTAACCTTGTTCAATTTAATGACTTTACGTATTGGTGTTAGTAGTAGCTTTGGTGAAAAGCAGGTGATTATTATAGACATATCCCAGTATTGCCAAATGGGGCTATCGAGTCGAGTCTTGTTTGACCCATGTGATGATAGTTGGGTGATCTTACGTACAAGGTGGATACGAACTCAAATGAGGTCCAAACGACGTCCTAGATGAGATGGACCGTTCCATATCGTTGCTATAATCAAGGACAACGCCTTCAATTTAATTTTACTTGGTAAGTTTGTGAGCATTAAAATTCTTGAAGTTTTTAATGTTTCTTCGTTTGATGCAGGCTCGGATTCGAAGACGAATCATTTCAAAGATAGAAGGGATGATGTGACCCGGGGATAGGCATCAAGTGGGCGAAAGATCGAAGCGCGATGAGAAGAAGCTCAGGGCGTGTTCAAGAACGAATCAAGTATTGAACCAAGGCAAAGAAGTCATGCAAATACTTGGTCGAGCTACGGAGTACAAAGTATTGAAGTTAACAAGCTTAGGACCAAGTTTCATGTTGGAGTCGAGAGTCGAAACGAGTTGGGAGGCATTCGAATCAAGAAGTTAAAACGGAGGCCAAACAGGAGAACCATGGAACCGCATGGTTCTATAAGCCGTGCGATCGCATGGTCTATTACCGCTAGCAAATGGCGGTTTTTTACTAAACAATACGGCCGCATGGTTATATTTTGAGACGCGATTTTTTAAATTTTTTGCAAGTTTCCTAGTTTTCATAAAACTCTATTTTTACCATATCTTTTGGTATCTTTTGGACCTGATTTCGTGGCAACTAGGGTTTTTCATAGTTTCATATAAATACTTCGCGTTTTTTCATTGTAAAACAGTTCAGACATTATTATTGAAAGTTTATACATTTTGTGAGATTTATTTCTCTAATTTCTTGGTGGTTTAAATATCTAATCTTGAACTTATCAAAAGGAGATCACGGTCCTTTTGTTGCGTTCCCACTCCATGGTTCTTGTTCCGGGTAATCTACGGGTTGAATTTCTTACGTGTAATCTCGATTCTTAGTACAGGTTGAACAACGGGTCGGGTTGATCTTTGCGCGACGTGATTTCTAGCTTTCTTGGGTTTGTTCCATCTTGTTTGTGGGTTCCCAAGATCGATTCTTGGTTGAGTTCACATCAAGCTCCAGGACCACATCGATTAGATGATGAAGAACCTCCTGAAACTAGTAATCCACAACTACAAAGATCTGAACGATGAGGGATTCTATCAATGAGATATTCAAAGTCTAAGTACATTCTGCTTATTGATGAAAGGGAGCCGAGAGCTTCAAGGAAGCACAATCTCATATGGATAAAGACAAGTGGATGTAAGCGATGCAGGATTAGATGGAGTCACTACAAAAGAATTAGACATATGAGTTGGTTGAGCTTCCGAAGGGAAAAAAAAGCACTAGGGAACAAACGGGTTTTTAAGCTCGAGAAATATGGTAGTGGAAATGTAGTGAAACATAAAGCCCATTCGGTAGTTAAAGAATTTTTGCAAAAAAGGGAATTAACTTTGACAAATTTTTTTCCCCTATTGTAAAGATGGCCTCAATTCGAGCTATCTTTAGATTAGTAGCTAGCTTGAATCTAGACTTGAATAGATAGATGTCAAGACAACATTTCTTCGTGGTGATCTATATGAAGACATTTATATGGAACAGCGAGTAAGCTTTGAAGTTTTAGGAAAAGAGAACTTTGTTTGCAAGTTGAAAAAGAGCTTGTATAGTCTTAAGCAAGCACCAATGCAGTAGTGCAAAAAGTTTGACTCGTTCATGGTAAGTCAAGGCTACAAAGAACATGTAGATCAATATGTTTATATTTAGCAATTTTTGAATGGCAGCTTCATTTTTCTTCTATTGTATGTAAACGACATGTTGATTGTTGGACAAGATGCAATGAAAATCAACCAGGTGAAGAAGAAACTCTCTAAGTCCTTTGACATGAAGGACTTAGGCCCAGCTCAACAGATTCTAGTAATGCACATAACTCGAGATAGGAAGAATAAAAAGTCGTGGCTATCTTAGAAGAAATATATTGAACGTATGATCAAGAGATTCAATATGCATGATGTCAAACCTGTCAGCATTCCATTGGCTAACCAATTCAAGTCGAACAAGAGTTCATGTCCCACATCCAAGAAAGAGATGGAGGAGATGTCATTGGTACCTTATTCTTCAACAGTCGGAAGTCTGATGTATGCGTATATACCATGCCAGATATTGTTCATGCAATGGGCATGGTAGGTCGTTTTCTTTCTAATCCTCAAAATGAATATTAGGAAGCAGTCAAGTGGATTCGCGGTACCTCAAGGGTACATCAAAGACATGTCTACGCTATTGGGAAGCTGATCCAATCTTGGAAGGTTATACAGATTCAAATATGGTCGGGGATCTTGACAGTAGAAAATCTACTTCAGGATTTCTCAATACTCTTGCAGGGAAAGCTGTGTCATGGCAGTCAAGACTACATAAGTGTATTACGTTATCCACAACAGAAGTATATTGCAGCAACGGAAGCCTGTAAAGAAATATTATGGTTAAAGCGATTTCTCCAAGAACTAAAGATCAAGCAGAAAAACTACAAAGTACATTGTGATAGCCAGAGTGCTCTGGACTTGAGTAAGAACTCCATGTATCATTCTCGGACAAAGCACATCGACGTCCGTTATCATTGGATACAAGAGGTGATGGATCAACAATTGTTGAGACTAGTAAAGATTCTCACAAATGAGAATCCAGCGGAAATGTTGACAAAGGTGGTTCCAAGGGCAAAGTAGCTGTACAGATACATAGCTGGGATGGTTGCCAAATAACAATTACTTTAGATGTAGCTGGAGGGGGAGAATTGTAATGACCAGCCTTTAGCCTCTTTTTTTTGTTGATTCAACCATCCGGCCATTTGCCTCTTTTGTTGAATAACTAGTGAGATGCACGTGCGATGCACGTGATATGTTGTAGTGGACTTTGCAATAACGTAGATGTATAGATGAAGTTACGCGTATTAGTACCTTGGGCCAGATAAATTTATCATCGGTTGCAGTACTGCACAAGCCAGAAGTTCCTTGATGATATAGAGAAATAAAAAGCATGGCAGATGATCCTCTGGCTTAAATGTAAATGAAATGAAACCATCCATAATATGCTGGAGAACTTGCCAGCCTTGCATTCCAAAGCAAAAAATTAAAAACGCAGAAGGTAGAAAATTTCTTGTGTCGTCGGCCAGACTACCTACCTATCATTTATAACTGCAAAGAAGAAAAAAGCAAAATAGTTGACATTGCAAACCGTTGGGGATGTTAAGACATGAGAACTCATGGGAATGATTAGCAACAGATAATTTATAGTATATTTCAGCTTTGTTTGTCTACTTAAAATGTTGCACGGTCCAAATTATCATAATTTTTGAGGTGCACTTAATAGTTTTTCATAATCTGTGATAATCTATTCACCCCACAAATAATCCCTCTGACACTCAACAACACGTTTAAGATATAGTAATATGTGGAGTACCTATTTTGTTTATCATAATCCGTGATAATCTATTCACCCCACAAATAATCCCTCTGAGACTCAACAACACGTTTAAGATATAGTAATATGTGGAGTACCTATTTTGTTTTTCCTTTCTTTTAGAACTTCAGAGATGATTGTGGATATTGAATCATAAAAGGTCTCAGTGTGTTAATTTTTAGCATAAGTCAGTTGACATCATAGGAAATAAGCCTTTCATTTTGATCGTCATGTCTCAAAAATGAGTCATTTTCATTATTCAAAAATTTCATAATAATTTTTTTTCATTCAACAACACTTACTCTTAGCAGCACATGCATAGTGCGTGCCTTTGTCGCAATTGTTATATCTCCCTCTCTTGCCTAGATAGTAGCTTTAACAAAAATGATCTTTTCATTCATGAAATTACAAAAGGACCAACACGAAGTTTCCAAGAAGAGGGATCATTAACATGTAAAAACACACTACCAATTCAGACAATTTTAATTCAATGCCTGATCCAACAGAATAGACATGTTAGGGGGTCCAATAGATTAGTAGTCAACTTGTCTTTTTCTTTCCCCTCATTTTGAAATGTGTAAAATAATACTATTAGCTCATCTATTGAAATATTAAAGAAAATCAACTGATGCAAATTTCAATAGAGCTCAAGGACTTGAACATAAAAGTATTAGATTTCCTGTCTAATCCATAAATCGCAATGGGTAGTTCATACCTTGTTGTTTGGAAGCACCAGAAGAAATTTTCAAACTCTCTTTAAGTTTTATGTCCTCAAGAGCAGACAGATCAGCTAAAGCAGCACGTGTTGCTACTTCTGCAACATCTACTCCAACCAAAGTGGAGAGAAAAGCAGCCTGATGAAATGTCATAAACATAAAATAAAATAAAAAAGGCAAAACTATCAACAACAGGAAGAAAAAAGTTGCTAAGATCAAATGTTGACGACCAAAATAGATACAATGACCTTTAATTGACTGGCTCAAGTCCAACATACGGTGTGCAAGAACAAGGAATATAGGAAAAATACATCCTTCACTTAACTACTTTAGAAATAAATAAATAATAATATATCATAGATAAGACAGTAACCTATTACATCGAAATTGCTATATAACTCAAACTGCACCCTCTACATTAAGTTACCCAGAGATCATATTATCTCCATGAGTACCTACTTTTAGGACAGTTGAACACCCCTAATACCTTGCTAAACTCGGGGTGCCTGAGGGAGGTCCCGGAGACAAAGATCAATAAACCTTGTCTCACATTCATTTTAACCATAACAAATCTAAAATTCTAATAATTCGATTAGTCTTTGAACCAAAAAAAAAAAAGGGGGAGTTGTTACCTGAGCCATAATTGGGTTACTAAAATCAAATAGGGGTGTGAGACACGTCCTTTTTGTTGGTCTTGAAAGATTTTGTGAACTTGCAGTATCCATCTCGGCAGATTCTTCACAGGCTGAAAGCAGTTCTTTAATAACTTGTATTCTGCCTTTGATCACTGCATAGTTACGGCTGGTTGTAGACATATTTCCAGCAAGCTATACATTTTTTTGTAAAAAGTCTCCCCTACATCATAAAATAAAGTGGAGCGAGTGTAGTTAATAGATTAACAGCTTAAGTAGAGGCAGAAAATCCACATTTCTGGAATCCATAAACTAAATTAAAGGTTATTACCTATTATCAATTAATTCATTAATTAAGTTAATCCAAGTATCGGATCATCATATAGTAGTTCTATCAGATGGGGCTTTTTAAGTCAACTGAAGAAATCAATCCAAATCAACATGGACTTTCTAAGGATTCAAATGATCAGCAGAGCACTGAAGCCTGAAATAGGTTTCCAAAATAAACCCAAAATTGACTTATTGAATATTTCACAAGTTATGGATCCAGATTCTAAACACCATTCCACCAAACAAATTGCAGTCTACATAATATGACACACAATTTCATAACTAAAACTCAACTACTTATTGCCACATTGAAATTTTGAGAAAATCAATCATTTCATTACAATCCAAATCTATTTAGATGGTATTCTGCCAGCCAAGCATGTCATATAGAAGTAATGCTGCCAAAAAATCATTAGACATATTGAAAAATAAGAAAATGAGGAAAAGGAATCACCTCTATTCCTTGCTTCTTGTACCAGTCAGGAGTTTGCCTTTCTCCACCTGAGCCAACGCAAGTATGGAAACCCTAAAACAACATAGATTTAATTAGAATTACCAATCAGATTCAATCTTTACAAGAAGAAATAGATTTTTAACAATTATAATCAATTGAATTAAACTCACAATCTTTAGCTTGAAACAAAAGCAAAATAGTGAGCCAAGGAGATGAAAATACCAAAAATTAATCAAAGTTCGAACCGCCTAAATCTGAATAAAATCTAAATCGAAGCTTGGAAGTTACCTCAGATCGAGATTTATGGAGATTTCTTTGCATCTGCTGAAATTTTAAAATATGTACACATTTTTGACAAGATTTTTGAGAAGATCCGTGCAGAACGGACCATTTTAACGGACGAAAAAAATGGTCCGTTCGTGCTGAACGGAGAGGGAGAGTAACTCTCCGTTCAGCACGGAGAGTTTCGCCAGGCCGGCGTTGGCCCCGACTGGCGGCTATGGGTTAAGAATAGATCGACAGATTGGTGGGATCAATGCAACAGCCATGAATTCCTTGAAGAAGAATTCAAAAGGGCATTTAGAATGGGGAAAAACACATTTGAAATGATACAATCATAGATTTTTGATAGTAGCAATATTACCTTGTTGGAGAAGATTTGGGAGCAGGCGTTACAAACCCTTCTCCTACTCATTTACCGTTTCGATCCGTCATTGCTACTAAATAAGTTAATGCTTTTAAAAATGGAGAAATATTGTGTTGCGTGTGAAAATGGAGAAATATTGCAGTGGAGGTGATGGTTGCGTGAAAAAAATGAAGGCATTGAAGGAATTGACGTGAATGTTCTGGAACACAACACACTTTCAAATGGCACGGCTCACTTGACGCGGCTCGGCGTAGAATGACCATACGGCTTATGAACAGTGAAAAATAAAGTGACTCTTTTATATAGTAGTGAAATGAGGCAAAGAAATCTTATGCATTAAATGCAAAAGAAAGCAGCCACCCTTTCCATTTTTTGTTGAAAATGGAATTGGTGTAATAAATGATGGATGGCAAGTCTTCCACTATAAATAGGTGATACGTTTGAGAAGTGAATACATCTTCAAAAAGAAGGTGAAATAGAAAGAGTGAGTTTAAAGAGAAATTTGTGAGGTATTTTTTGTTAAGAGTTAGTAATCTCTGTAAATCCTATTCAAGTAAGAAATAGAATAATTTTTTTCATATATATCTCCTCTTTCGTGATTAGAGAATCACAACAATGGATCAACTGATGTGTGAACTAATTGGACTTATAAATTCTTCAATCATTGGTAAAAACCTGTTAATGATTGACACACACAAACAACAACTACGGTGATGGTACAGAATTGAAAGAAAGAAGAAAATAGAAATAACAACAGAAGTTCACTAGAATCTGATCAAGATGATCCTACATTCAAGAACATGACAATTGTCCCAATCAAATCCACCAAGTATATAAGCAGAAGTTACACACTCAAAGTCTCTCTTAATTTCAATAAGCTCTCTATACAGATACGAGTTTTCCCTGTGCTTTTCCCAGATAACGAGTACCAACATGTAACTTTCACTCTGCCTGTTGATTTATCATAGCAATTAGCTCAAATAACTTTCAACAGATAGCTGTTGTAACAGCAAAACCAACTGGTAACCTACAGACACTAATTAAACAGCTTCCACAAAACCCTTGAAGTCCAACAATTAACACATCATTGTCCAATACGGTGGTTTAGCAACAAAAGCTCAATAGCAGGCAAGCAAGCCGCGGACGTACTCGTATAAACTAATTAATGCAAAACTAAAATAAAATTTGGGATTAAACCTGAGATCGACAACCATGAGCATGTCAATGTTGAATGTAGAATGGCAATACGATATACAGTTGAAGACATGTTTCATAAGGTGAATTCCACACCCAGTTTCAACGGATTAAATGTATTAAAAAGGAACAAGTTTTAGAAAATGGTGCTGCTGCGGTTGGTGGCGAACTTGCTTTGGGGAAAGGGTACTCCGTAGTATTGTTATGTCTAGTACCATGTAACATTACGAATCAAATAATGATTCATATGAATGAAAAGTTTTATTAATTAGTGTTTTAATTTTCTTGTCGCATAAACAAGAATTGCCTTATTGTTCCTAGAAATCCAACTTAAACAGCCGCTTCTAATTTTGCACAATCGCAAAGTCCAACTTGTTTTATGAGCAGAAGATGAGGATGAGCGGCGCAAAAAACGTAGTTTAAGGAATAGTCCGAACCAGAATTCCATCTTACGGTCATATCTGAAGCTGATTTCATGGACCTTTTCATTTTGCTTGATCATTTTCTTTCTTTTTATCCAAAACCAGACCCTTGACCATTTTGAGCTCTTAGTTTTTTCTCCTCCTCCAGTAAACGGAGGTGTAGGCCAAGGCAGTGCCAGGCTTTGAACCGCTGGTGGAGGACTCGGTGGTGGGATTACGTCATTTTCCGGTGCGTTTTTCGGCGTCCCGGGTTGCATTTCCCATTTGAAGGGAATCCCTGAAGAAGTAATTTCAGCACTGTGTAAAGGACCAGATTGATCGACAGAAGAGACTCTTGATAGAATTCTGCTGAGGATTAAACCATCTTCATCTAGTGAAAATGCTGTCTTGTGCGTTCTGCAGTAATATATCTTTGTGTTTCCTTCATCCTGTAAGTTGGCAATTTCAAAAGGAAAATAAGTTAATTTCTTTGAAAATTATAATTAATTAGTTCATGCAAATTAATTAAATACGAACCAGTATGGCTGTGATGCTCCATGCACTGCAGCAGAGAGGACCATCAAACGAATCCCTTTGGACCCTCGACGATTCAGAAATGTGACAATTTGATGAAGACGAAGATGAAGAAGCTGAATTCGCTACAAATTCTTCATCAGAATCACCAAACCTGGAGCTATTATTTTGACTACTTTTCTTCAACATTTTCTTCCAATTGTGCCAGATCTTTGAGGGCTTTGAGCCTGCCTCTTCAGGTTCATCTACTTGAGGCAAAGGAAGCGCCAAGCTCTGTATCAATGGCGGTGGAGAAAGCGGCGGAATGACATCTTTTTCCGGCGGATTCTTGGCCGTCCCCGGCTGCATTTCCCATTTAAAGGGTACCCCTTCTGCATGGCGATAAAATATACGCGAAGATTGACCTACCGAAGACTCTCTCGCAAGAATTCGATTAAATCCTTCACCTTCAAGAAGCACAGAGATTTGATTTTGCTCAACACTATTTTTGGTCTCCATTGGGGGTGATCGACATAAACTTACACGTAACAATTCTGTTGGGAATGTGCAAAGTCTAAAATCCTCAACTATATAAAGAAAGAGCCCTCAAAAAATTCCTAGTACAAAGTCTTCCTGGTTCAAAGGCGAAAGATGAGAGGTAGGGCACATGATTCTGTAGTTTTGAATGCTAAGAAGGTGGATTATTTGTTGATTTAACGTTTATTTTTATTGTTCATTTGTATGTTACTCCATTTTTGGTCCAACTTCCAGAGGTTAGTTAACATCTTTTTGTCATGAACAAGCAAAGAAATCACCCTTTTTTTGAAGCTACGCTAACATGTTGGTTCTCTCTCGAAGTTACAGTTCATGTGCAACTATCAAGTCCTCAAGGCATGTCAACGACTTCTCTCATTCTTAGATAATCTAAAATTCAACATCTTGAATAATTTTGTCTTGTAAAAATTCATTAAATGATCAAAACTACCTGTTTCGGCCCCATTTTTCAAGGATAATGTATTTTGGAGTAGTAATTTTTTGAAAAATATGTGACTAAAAAATAAGGAAAAATTTTGGATTTACATGTAAAATTATTTTATAAGAGAATGTGTGATTGAAAATGAGTTCTGAAAAAAATGAATTTTGAGAACAATGGAACTCAACGACCTCGTCAAAACTACCTTTTAGAAAAACCTGAATTCATATTTATGTGTTTTATTGAGGAAAGAATGTATTTTAGATAGTGATATGATGGAAAATATGTATTTAAAAAGTAAGAAAAAATTATTGATGTGATGAAAAATATTATTTTCTTGAAGAATGTTTGGTTGAAAATGAATTTTGAAATAATGTATTTTGAAAGAATGTGTACCAAACAGAGGCTATATATTTTATCTTCAACACAATTCCTCGAATTGTTGGAATCAGCTTATAAAAAATTCTTAAATAGACGGTTGAAACTCGAACTCAAAATCTGTCCTAGTCAACCCACTAATATGCATGTACTTGAATTTTTTTGCAATATAAACTTGCCCTACAATCCTGTTATTAAATATACATTAGTATTGAAATTCGTAATTATAGACAAAACTCATTGAAATGAAATTTGATGTGAACGGTCTATTTACTTCTTCCGTCCCAATTATATAGACTAAGTTTCATTTTTCTCATGTCCCAAATATATAGACATATTTCCTAATGTAGAATATTTTGTTGTGTTCATTTGCCAATATACCCCTATTAAATTTTTCTAACTTAATATGTCAACTTCTTGAAATCATCCAAGGGTAATGCTAGTGGTACATCA